>PVKN010012249.1:0-21040 GCA_004027915.1 Capromys pilorides
TTATCAAACAAAGCAGCAATGTCCAAAAGCAGGACTGTCTATACAGCAAGAATCTTCAAGAAGCAATAAAGGTACATACAATGAATCTGTATACAGAGATTTTATTAAATTTTAAAAGAAAATTACTTTAGACAAAGCTTTGACCCTAGCACAAAGCAAGTATGTTCAACTTTAAACCAAATTTCCCGAGTAGCCAACATCTATTTTTCAGCAGCTGGCAAGAGCAACCTCAGTGAGCTCTACTGACATTTCTGGGAAAATAAGTTTGCCAGCTGCTCCTCAGACTAAGGATCAATATCTAGAATATATGAGGAGTGCTCCAAAATCAGATTCTCCATATTGTTTTTATTTTTATTTTTTGAGATAGGGTTTTACTCTGTAGTTGAGGCTATACTTGAACTCACATTGCAACCCAGGTTGGCTTTGTTTGTTTTTGTTTTGTTTTGTTTTAAACTTTATTTATTTATGTTGTGGCAGGCTCAGCCTGCCCTGGGGGTGGGGCTGGCACAGCATGTGGTGCTGGGGATTGAACCTCGGTCCCTGCAGTTGCCTAAGCTTGCCTAAGCAGGCACAACTCAGGTTGGCTTTAAATTAACAGTGGTCCTCCTGTTCCAGCTTTCTGAGTCATGGGATTACAGGTGTGTAGAACTACTCCTGACTTACCCTCCAAATTTAAAGACCCAGTCCAAAACTGGGCATCGAACTGAATAGACACTTTGTAAATGAAGAAGTAGAAATAGCAATTAAATATATAAAAAGGGCTGGGGAGATAGCTCAGTGGGAAAAGTGCTTGCCTGGCAAGTACGAGGTCCTGAGTTCGATCCCTGGTACCACCAAAAATAAATAAATAAATGAACAAACAAACAAACAAATAGATGTTCAACATAGACAGATAGATAGATAGACGTTCGACATTACTGGTCATTTGAAAGACGCAAAGTAAAGCAACACTGAGATTCCACCTCACTCCAGGAAGAATAACTATCATCAAGAAGTCAATTAATAACAAACGCTGGAGTAGTTATGGGGATAAAACAAACGCTTTCTGCACTGTTGGTGGAAGTGCAGACTGGAGCAACCACTGTAGCAATCAGTGTGGAGATTCCTTAAAATCTAGGACTATGGCTCCCTTTGACCCAGCTATCCCCTTCTTGGTATCTTCCTGAAAGAAATAAAAGTACCATACCACAGCGATACAGGTACACCGATGTCTGTAGTGGCTCTATAATAGCTAATGCTTGGAAACAGCCCAGATACTACCCAACAGATACTTGGATAAAGAAAAATGTGGTTTTTATATACAATGCAGTACACTGCCATAAAGAAGGATAGACCTGCGACATTGCTAGGTAAAAGGATGCACCTTGAGAATGTTTTTGTTTGTTTTGTTTTGTTTACACTGGGGATTGAACTCAGGACCTTGCGCTTGCCAGGCAAGCAGGCACGGAAGCCGCTGAGCTATCTCCCCAGGAAGAACATAATTTTAAGTGAAATACAGCCGATGCACACTGTTTTTTTTTTGTTTGTTTGTTTGTTTGTTGTTGTTGTTGTTGTTGTTTTTTGCAAGACCAGGGTTCAAACTCACGACCTAGCACTTGCCAGGCAGGCACTTGTGCTACGGAGCTATCTCCCTAGCCCCTCAGATGCAAATTGTTAATATCACATTGTTTCTCTGGCGTGAAACAAAAGGGTAAATAAGGAAATAAGGATAGGATGGAGGACTGATATTGGAAAGTAGGATGTTTAAGCCTCTGAGCTATCTTTTTTTTTTTTTTAATTTTAGGGAAGGGTCTACAGGGCGTTACGGGTCTCACTACTAGATCAGACTCGGAGTGCTCCACCTGTTTACAGCCTCCCAAGAGCTGAGGTTACAGGTGCATGCCACCACACCCAGTCTCAATTGCCATCTCAGGGAGCCCAGCAGGTGAGGCTGGCATGGCAGGCCCAGGAATTGAACTTCAGACAATTTAATCCACTGAGCTATCTGGCCGGCTCCCCCTCTGAGCTATCTTCCTGGCCCAAAAACAAAGTTTTATGAAGGAAGGGGGAAAGAAAGGTTGACAAGAATTAGGGGGAAGAGTTGAAGTTTTTTTTTTTTTTTAAACTTTATTTATTTATTTATTTGTTTGCTTGTTGTGTTTGTTTGTTTCTTTATTTATTTATTTTGTGGCTGGCTCAGCCTGCCCTGGTGGTGGCGCTGGCGCAGCATGTGGTGCTGGGGATCGAACCGCAGTCCCTGCAGTTGCCTGAGCCTTCCTAAGCAGGCGCTTTAGACCACTGAACCATCTCGCTAGCCCGAGAGTTGAAGTTTTGATGACTAGCTACGCCATCCAAATTCCACGGAACGCGGTTGTATGAGAGGAGGTGGAGTGACCAACTTCATCATCTCTGTGGTTGCTAAGATTTTTTCACAATCGAGGACAGCCGAGTAAATCAAGATGTCTGTGGATCCAGGGACCTACGAGGTCCAGTTCTTCGGCTTCATCCCACAAGCTTGCTTGTTTGGGGTCTACACTGCATTTCAAGACTACCTGTTCGAAGTGATGCAGGCTGTCGAACAGGTTATTCTGAAGAAGCTGTAGGGCATCCCAGGTTGTCACATTACCCAGTTCAGATTTGTTAATGCACGGAGAGTTTCTTTGCTTCATGAAAGGACATTTTGATAAGCTTTTTGGCAAAATGGAGCAGCTATTTTTGCGCTTGATTTTGTGTATTGCCCCTAACATCTTGCTTCCTGAAGATAAATGCCAGGAGATGGCTCCTTACAATGAGGAAGAATTTCAGCTTCTCCAAAAAGAAATCAAAGAATTACAAGAGAAGTGTAAGGTTGAAATATATACTAAGCAAGTCCTTCTTGAAGAAATAGAAGAGCAAAAAATAGTTGAGGACAAACTGAAACAGACCTTTGCTTTGTTTGATGAGCTTGAAAATGTTGGAAGAGATCATGGGACTAGTGATTTTAGGGAGAATTTGGTGTCTGTGGCCCAGAATTCTAGAAAACTCCAGAATATCAGAGACAATGTGGAAAAGGAAAGCAAAAGACTGAAAATATCTTAATTCCTGTATGGTAAAAAGATTGTTGAAAAGATTTTCTTTGCTTACCCTATCTTGAGTGCTATATCTTACTGTTTTTGTTTTCTTTTAGTCCGTTCACTTGAAGTAGCTTTGTACTACCTTGATCTAGTCTTGGAAAAATCTGTTCATTAGAGAACTCAAATAGATGGGAAGCGTTCTTAATAATTAATTAAAATTAATTAATGACAAAAAAAGAATTGGGGGGAATGGGGAACAATAGATAAAGGCGTATCACGTACAGATACAGATTCCCTGTGATGAAGGTGATCGTTATATATGACAAAAGGGTACCAATAAAATTAATTTTTATTTTTTAGGTAATCATTAATTTTTTCATTTTTATTTTCTTTTTTGAGGCAGTCTCACTATACAGTCCAAGCTTAATTTCTCTTGCCTCAGCCTCAGGATCACAGATCTATAACCACTGCACCTAGCAGTCATATTCCTTCTTTTATGTATCAAAACTCACACCAAGCCAGGCGTGGTGGCGCATGCCTGCCACCCCAGCACTTGGGAGGCTGAGGCAGGAGGATCAGTGCAAGTTCGAGACCAGCCTGGGCTGAAGGCCAGCCTGAACTGCATAGTGAGACCCTGTCTAAAAAGACTAAAAAACAAAACAAAACAAAAAACTCATGTCAAACGATGAGTTCTAGATTGCAAAGGAAGATTTATTTTTTGCACCTGTTCATTTTATTTATTTATTTATTTATTTTTGCAGAACTGGGGTTCGAACTCACGACCTTGCACTTGCCATGCAGGTACTTGTGCCATTGAGCTATCTCCCCAGCCCCTTTTAATTTTTATTTTTAAAAATATTTGTCACAGGGTCTCACTATGCAGCTTGGACACATAGTGATTCTCCTGTGTCAGCCTCCCCAGTGCTGTGATTACAGACATGTGCCCCCATACCAGGTCTCAGTGGCAGGTATGGTGTGCCCAGGATTCCCCAGGGCCACAATGCCTGGTTTCCACAGCCCAGGAGTCTGAGCTGGCACAGAACATGGTACCAGGAATCAAAGCCAGGTCCTTGCTCTTGCCACATAGGTGCTTAGACTGCCTAGCTATCTCCCCAGCTCTAAAATTAATCTTTAAAATGAATAAGATAAAAGTGCTGAAAATCCAGACTATATGTTTCCTTTATGTCACTACAAAAAGGAAGAAAGAAGACTAAGGGAGGGGGAGGAAGGAGAGAGAAACAGAGAGACAGAGACAGAGACAGAGAGAGATAATACTAGAGCCCAGTTACCAGCATTTAGCATTTACAAGCACATTTATTTATTTATTTATTTATTTATTTATTTATTTATTTATTTTTTACAAGCACATTTATGAGAGCTGCAAATACAGCCTTATTGTGACAAGCTGGGTTATTTTTTCCTCTTTTGGTTTTTTATCAGCTGTTTTCAAATACCAGTTCTTTCCGGACAGACTGTGTTTGTTGAATATGTATGGTCATTTAGTTCAGTGGTGCTGTCGACATCGTGGGCTGGACAAGCTTTTTCGGGGGTTGGACAGAGTACGGGGCAGTCTGTGCTGGACCCAGTAAAACCCAGCCCAGTGCTGGTTTCTCCAGGAGCCGCCCAGGGCTCTGCAGGATGCGGTAGCCTCCTGCCTTCTGGCTTCTAGGAGCCCAACGTCAACGGCTCTTGGCAACCCCAAACTGCCTCCAGTTAAGGCCAGATGTTCCAGCCCACAGTCTAGGTGGAAACCATGGGCTAAGTGGGTCTGTTCTAAGTTTTGGACGAACTGGATTTATTAAATCAGACAAGAGGCTGGGAGCTCTGAACTGCCTCAACTTCTCAATAGGTTTCCTTTTTTTTTTTCACAGTCTAATCCTAGGTTTATTCAATTCCTTTACACAAGAAAGTACAAATACAACCTTATCTAAAATACTATAAAGTTACAAAACTCAAATTTCATAGTACTGACTGTACAATAAAAGCCAAAAAAAGCAATGTACATGTTGACAACGTGACCTGCAAGACCACCACTGAATAGCAGGTGAAATGGGGTGGGGGGGGCTTGATGATCTGCAAAGCTGGCTCTCAAACTGCTCATCAGCATTTCAGAGTAAAGGAGACAAGTGGGCTGGGGGTGTAGGTGAGAACATAAAGACAGAACCACCGTGGCAACTAAAGGGGGGTGGTGTTCTCTCTCTGGGTATTTGACCCTAGATGCTGGGGGAGGACTCTAGTAGGAATCAAAGGGTCAGGCCTAATGGGAATGGGGGATTGGTCCTCAATGTATGACCAGACTGCAAACGGCCCCCAAATCATCTGCAAAGACTGGGACTCTCGCCACCTGGAGGCTTGCTCACTCTTACAGGCGCTGCCACTGAACAGACTCTCAGAAGATGGGCGGGAATGGGTGGACTTCCTAGACGGAAGGCAGCTGGGTGCCTTTATGGACACGGGCCTAAACCAGCGGCGCTTCTGCAGCTAGAACCTACCTTAGGACCAAGTGTCTCCATCGCTGCCTTCGAAGTCTGCCTGAGTTAGGGATCCTCTTCTGCTCCACTTTAGGCTAGAGCAGTGACAAAAGTGAGCTGAGTGAGCTCTAAGTTACACGCGTGAGCTTCTTATCAGGAAGAATTGGAGCTAGAGTGACTCCTGTGGCGGCGGCAACGGCTAGGAGAAAGGGACGCCTGCGTACAGGGGAGCGTGACCAGATTCTCCTCATCTGTGGGGGTGACCTGCGCCACATGGGAGGTGGTGGCAGCTTTGCCTGGGAGGGCTGCGTTGCTGGGGTGGCAGCCTAGGCCAGGCAGCCAGCGCAGCAGTAGCAGTGATCTGCCGACCGCCGATTTGCCCTCCAGCCACGTGCTGCAGCGCTTTCTCGGCTTCCTCTGGACTCGCAAACTCCACACATGCACAGCCCTTGGACAGAGGAGGATGCATCCTTTCCACAGGCATGGCAATCATTTCAATCTTCCCACAGGTGGAAAGTATCTCCATGACGTGGTCCTTGATCACATTCCTGGTGAGCCGCCCACTGTGCACTTTGGTGGGTTTTTCCTCTCTTTTAGGTGGGTTGGATTTGGAGCAAGAGCATCGCCTGCTGTCATGTCTGATCCGAGAAAGACTTGGAGAGCCAGAGGAGCTGCTGGAACTGGAGCTTCAAGATGTCCTGGAGCTCCCAGAGCTGGATGCCAAAGAGGAACTGGAGCCACGGCGTGATCCTGTGCTGGTACTAGAGCCTGAGCTAGAAGTCGAGCTGGACGCACACACCTTCCCGATGCCGCCGCCAGCGCCGCGGCCTCCTCGGCCCCCCCCACCCCCACCCCCTTCTCCTCAGTTGTCCTAGGTTTCCTTTTTATTGGTCTACAATGCCTCTTTCTTTTCTTTTTTCTTTTCTTTTATTTTTTTCTTTTCTTTTCTTTCTTTCTTTCTTTCTTTCTTCTTTTGTATTTATTTATTTTGCTATAGGGTCTCGCTATACATTTTGGACTCATAGTGATCCTCTTGTCTCAGCCTACCAAGCACTGGGATTATAGACATATACCATCATGCCTAGCACCTACATTCTTTCTATTTTTATTTTATTTTATTTTATTTTATTTTATTTTATTTTATTTTATTTTATTTTATTTTATGTCTTGTTGAGATAGGGTCTTGCTATGGAGTTCAGGCTGGTCTTGAGCTTACTTCTGTAGCCCAGGCCAGTCTCAAACTCACACAGATCCTCCTGCCTCAGCCTCCTTCCAAGTGCTGGGATTACATGCGCCACCATGCCCAGCTTACACTCTATTTAAAAAGGTTTTTCTTAGTACCTATTTACAGTATATAATGATTACATTCATCCGTTGGGAGTTGCTGCATGTACATAACACATCCCTATTTCTTTTACTGTCCCTTCCTCTCCTTTTCCTCTGCTCACCTTCCATCAAATCTACATCCTTAATCACCATGTTTTACTGCTTCCTAATGTAGAAAATGAGGTCAGGGTGGGAACATCAGAATTCCCAGTGCTTTCAGTTGCTCTATTTCATGCATTAGCTATTACTTTCTAAAACTGCTAAGAATGTGGCAGTTCTTAAATATCCATAGTTTTGTTCTTTTCCTGCTAACTCCTATAAAAAGACTTGTAGTCTTTCTAATAAATTCACATACTTAACCTGAGTATGGAGCTACCTTTCCTTTGTATCCTGAGACAATACTTTTTAAAGATTCAGACTAGGCCATGTGCACATGCCTATAGTCCCAGCCCTTGGGAGGTGGAGGTAGGAAGCTCATGGCGAGGTTAAGGCCAACCTGGGCTACATAGTAAGTTCAACCACAGAGGGAGAACCTGTCTCAGAAAACAAAAAACAACACAAGAAAGTTCAGAATGAAAGCAAGGGACAATAACAGCCCCCAACATTTTAAGATAAAGCTATTTAAAGACAGTGCAGTGGGGAGTGGTGTCACATGCTTATAATCTCAACCTGGGCCCTTAATGTAGGGTGATCTTGGAAACCTCCTGGTGCAATCTCTTGCATTTAGCTTGACTCAGCAATTTTGTTTCAAAGAAGTCTTCAATTAAAAATGTAGATTTCCTATTAAAAAATAATCAATACCTCCCCCACACACATATGTACATAAATGAAGCCCCCTTATTTGTTCTCTGTTTCATGGCTGGATCCCAGAACTGTCCCTAGAGCAGCTGCTCAATACGCACTTATAGAATGGACGAATGAGTGAGTGAGTGTATCCCCCGTTTGATGTAAGGCTGCTCTGTAAGAACAATGTGGCTCAAAGGTTCCTCTGTATGGCGTGAACTTAACCTACTCTCAGAGGAGTACCAAGTCTCAGCCAAGCCCTTGTCACTGAGCCTCCAAGCGCAGCTCAGATAAAGGCTGGGGAAACAAACCCGCCAGCTGCCTCTGTGCTGGTCACTGTTTTCTTCTTTTGGGGAGCAGTACTGGGGATCAAGTTCAGGGCCTTTGAACGAGCTACATCGCAAGCCTTTTTGTTTTTATTTTCATACGGGGTCTCACTCAACTCCCAGCTTGCCCAGGCTGGGCTTGGATTTGCCCCTCCTGCTTCAGCCTCCCAGAGTACACTACTTCTATGCCTCACTTTCCTTTTCTCTGTGTCACTTCCTTTTCCTTCCTGCCCTGGTGTCGGGGTGCATGCCTGTAATATCATCACTTGGGAGGATGAGGCTGGAGGCTCATTTCGAGTTTGAGGTCTACCTGGGCTGGTCTCAGGGCAGTTTGAACTGCATAGTGAGACCTGGAGAGAGAAAGAGATAGAGATAGTGATAAGAGACAGACAGACAGACAGAGACAGAGAAAACATCTTCTAGTAGCTGGGTGCATTGGCACACACCAAGGCCCCAGTACTCTGGGAGGCTGAAGGAAGATCACAAGTCAGAGCATAACTTTGGCAACTCGACCAATGAGCAAGATCCTATCTCAAAAGAAAAGTATAAAAGGGCTAAGGGTGAAGGCTCTGGATTGAATCCCTAGTGCTGCAAAAAATAAAAACATTTTTGTGTAATAAATGACATTGTCAAGAAAGTCTAAAGGTAGGGGCAGGGGAGATAGCCCCGTGGCAGAAGCGTCTGCTGGGCAAGTGCAAGGTCCTGAGTTCGAACCCCAGTCCCGCAAAAACAAACAAAAGAAAAAGTCTTAAGGTAACCTACAGAATGGGAAAAAAATGTTTGCAATTCAGCTACCAAATAAAGGTCTATAGATCGACTATATAAAGAAGGGTTTTTTTTTTTTTTCATAATTTACCACTTTTACTGTTAGTTTCATTCGCTGGGATTTAGATACATCTGTGTGTAGGGGAGACAAATCTAGCAAGTTCCTGGGGTATGAGTCGCAGTTACATCTGCCTCTGTTGTGACTGTGCACCAGTCAGTCACAATACTTATCCAGGGGCAAATAGAACAACAACAGAAAGCCTGGGTTTATTTCTCCCTGCTCAAGTGGTCTAACAAAGCCTTCAGAAGGCCAAACTGAAATTGAGGTCTTGCTTATGAAAGTCTGCCATGTGTGTTTGTGTGTACCTGTGTGTGTTTAAGAGAAGTTCTTGCCATGTGGTTGAGGCTGGTCTTGAATTCACTATGTAGACCAGGCTGGCTTCAAACTCATGGCGCTCTTCCCGCCTCAGCCTCCTGAGTGCTGATCCACCACGGCAAAAGCTTGTCAATGGTAAACTAACTAGTTCGGTAATATTGTTCTAGGCCTGCTTGAAATGGGCTGATAGGAAACATGCCTGTGATTGTACTGATACTTCCTAGGACAGGATTAGACAGACTATAAAAGGTGGCCATTGTCGATGATAGTGGTGCACATCTGTAATCCCAACACTAGGGAGGCTGAGGCAGGAAGATTACTGTGAGTTCAAGACCAGCCTGAGCTATACAATGAGATCCCATCAAAAAGAAAAAAAAAAAAGCATAAATTGTCAAAAATATCATTTTGAACTCAAGTTAGCTTGACCCTAAAGCCCATGAATATAAAAGACAGATACATAACATAAATTATCAACATTAACCCAAATTATGAGCTTGAATTTTCTTACACTGGATAGCAGGACATCTTAGAATGCCTGCCACACTACCTGAGTCTCCAGTTGTTTTGAAATCTGCTGGATCAGTACAGCATAGATAATTTAGTACTTTTATTTATTCTGGAAATATTAAAAATAACTTCCAGTTTCTATCTCTTTATGTAATCATCATATACCAATTATGAGATGCCACTCCTACAAATTACCACTGGCTAAAACTCCAAAGTGTATGGGGAAGGGCTGGCCAGATAGCTCAGCAGACTAAAGACCCCTATCTGCCATGCTGGCCCTGCCCCCAGGACACACTGACAAGAAGGACTGCGAAGCACGTGGTGGCACACTCTTGTAATCCCAGCGCTTGGGAGGCTGAAAACAGGAGGATCATTACAAATCCGATCTGTGGTGAGGCCCTATAACTCTGTAGACCCTGTACTAAATACATTTTTTAAAAAGTGTATGGGGTTTTCTTGTTCATTTATTTATTTTGGTTTGAGCTGGGCATGGCAGCACATGCCTGTAATCTCAGCACTTGGGAGGCTGAGGCAGAAGGATCAATGTGAGTTCAAGACCAGCCTGGGCTACTAAAGTGAGCTCAAGGCCAGCCTGAACTGCATAGTGAGACGCTATCTCAAAAAGATAAATAAATAAATAAATAAATTTTGGTTTGAAGAACCTCATTTCAGCAAAAAATATTTTTTAAAACATGTTTTAGAATTATGTAATTTGTCCAGGTATGGTGGGGCGCACCTGTAATCTCAGCACTGGGAGGCTGAGGCAGGAGGATTGCTGCAAGTTTGAGACCAGCCTGGGCTACACAGTGAACTCAAGGCTAACCTAAACTACAGAGTGAGACCCTATCTCAAAATGACAAAGAAACATGGAATTGGGGGAGAGGAAGAAGAGGAGAGGAAGAGAGAGGAATTGAGGTGCTTCTGCACCAACTCCCCACCATGAGTGCAATTGTCAGGTAGTGTGGACATGTGCTAATGAAAATTTAAAGCAGGGGAGGCTAAAAACAGGAGGATCGCTATGAGTCCAAGCTACATAGTGAGACCCTGTAACAGCCAAATACATTTAGTTATTTACTTATTGTCTTTTTTTTTTTTTCCAGAACCAGGAATCAAACTCAGGACCTCGTACTTGCCAGGCAGGCACTTGCAGCCCTGAGATATCTCCCCAGATTTTTGGCTTTTTGAGACAGGGTCTCGCTATGTAGTTCAGGCAGGCCTTGAGCTCACTTTTGTAGCCCAGGCTGGTCTCGAACTCACACTGATCCTCCTGCCTCAGCCTCCCAAGTACTGGGATTATAGGTGTGCACCACCATGTCTGACAGCAGTATAGCATGAGATTTTGGAGCTGGGCAGAATCCTAAATGTTGCCTGGACTGGCTGTTTTGTTTCAAATATGTGAAAAAAAATGAGCCCTGGAGCTGAAATTCCTATATGTGAGTCTGAAGTCCACCGTGTTTCCACTGCGCAGAACTCTCAGATGCAGACACTGCATGGTTGAGATGTCCTCAGAAATAGTCTAAAATCAGGACTCAGTGACTGGGTCGTCCTCAGCACCACAGAATAGAGCAGATGCGAGGACAGAAACATGGGCGCTGAGCCTCTCCGCGGCAGTGCTGCCGGAAAGGATGGATGAAATGCTCCTACTTCGCTTTTCCTACGTGTAATAAGCACTTCTTGCCTGACCACGAGATGCGCAACAGTGATCGAAGCAGCTGCGCTTTGCACACAGCAACTGTCCCCTGATGCAACCTGTGTTCACCTTCACGAGAGCCGGCAACGTGGCAGTGTTCCCCGTGAATTCTCTGCGTGAGGAAATGCGATCAGCTGTGAGAAATTATAGTGCCTGGGGACGCAGCCCAGCCGAGTCCAGGCTGTGGAGACAAAAGGCTTTGGGAGTTTGTTTGTTGCTAGCGGTCAGACTGAGAGCCTCACGCCTGTGAGCTACACCCCCAGCCTGCTGCGCGTCTTCATAACCTACGAGGCATTTGTTCAAATTCTGCCAGTCCACACAGAAGTCACTGCCTTTCCTGCCCTTTGGCTCATCTGACCAGTGATGTCACCGTAGTAAGAACGCCGGAGGAGGCGCACCTCACGCAAGTGCTCGCTTCCAATCGTCACGCTAAGTGAGGGACCTGCAGATTGTTCTGCTGCTGAGTTCACTGACCGTGATCCTCACAGTCTGAGTCATCGCGTTTCGCGTTAAGGAAGGGCTAGGTGAAATCAGTGGAATCACTGATCTGATCTGAGTTCCGAGAATTGCAACACACAGAATCATAAAAACAATGAACTCATTCATAGCAGAAGCCATTCTTAATAGACAGTCTACAGTCACTAGAGTAAGAAAATAAGGGGAAGCCGGGGTGTAGCGGCTCACACCTGCAGCACCAGCATTCAAGGTATGCTGAGGCAAGAGGATCGCTGTGAGTTTGAGACCAGCCTGGGCTATAAAGTTTAAGGCCAGCCTGAACTGCATAGCAACACTGTCTCGAAAAGACTAACAAAAATAACGGTGATGACAATGGACAGGTGTGGTGGCGCACACCAGTAATCCCAGCACCTGGGAGGCTCAGGCAGGAAGGTCGCTGCTAATTTAGGGTTAGCCTTGGCTATGCAGGAAACTTAAGGCCAGCCTAGACTCCATGGCCAGAACTTGTTTCAAACAAAAAGAAAATAAGCAATAGGCCTGAGAATTTAAGAACCTTGAAAGAGTTTTAATTTATAATGTATTAAAGATCAAGGGGCTGGGCCAGCAAGATGGTTCAGTGGTCTAAAGCGCCTGCTCAGGAAAGCTCAGGCAACTGCAGGGACTGCGGTTCGATCCCCGGCACCACATGCTGCGCCAGCCCCACCACCAGGGCAGGCTGAGCCAGCCACAAAATAAATAAAATAAAGAAACAAACACAACAAGTAAACAAATAAATAAATAAATAAATAATTTTTTTTTTTACAAAAAAAAAGATCAAGGGGCTGGGCAGATAGCTCCATGGCACAAGTGCCTGCCTGGCAAGTGCAAGGTCATGGGTTCTTACTCTGGTCCCACAAAAAAAAAAAAAGAAGATCACATTATAGGTTCTCTTTCTGAATGCAGCCAAAGTGCATTACTTTATACAAGCATTCATTCATTCATCCCACGAATCTCTACTGCAGGGAACACCCATGTTGAGCTAGTCACCACTGTAGGCACAGGGCAGGTAAGATCAAGCAAGACACCCATAGCCTCACCTGCCTGCCAGCCAATGGGGGACAAGGGGAGTGTCCTGGGGTGGGAGGAAATCAGGGAGTGGGTCAGGAGACAGTGACCACATCCGGAAAAGGAGAGCAAGACTATAGGGTCCAGGGCATGTGGAAGTTACACGTGTGTGTGTGTGTGTGTGTGTGTGTGTGTGTGTGGTACCAGGGATTGAACCCAGGGCCTTTGCGCTGAACTATATCCCCAGCCCCTTTTAATTTAAAATTTTTTTATTTCTGTTTTTGAGATAGGGTCTCATTAGGTAGCCAGGCTGGTCTCCAAGTCATGGTGATCCTCTTGCCTCAGCCTCCCAAGTGCTGGGATTACAAACATGCTCCATCACATCAGATGACTAATTTTTTTTTTTTTTTGAGACTGGCTCTTTTGTTTTGTTTTGACAAGGTCTCCCTATGCAACTCAAACTGCGCTTGGACTCACTATGTAGCTCAGGCCAGACATGAATTTGAGGTACTCCTCCTGTCTCAACCTCCCTAGTGTTGGGACTTATAAGCGTGTGCCACCACGCCTGGCCACAGTTTTAAGGGTATGATTTACTGAGAGGTACTTTTAAGAGAAGACTTGAAAAAGGTGTAAATGTCTGAGAGAAGAGCATTCCAACAAGAGGTAACAGCTGGTGCAGGGTCCCAAGTAAGCCAGAACAGCTTAGCTGTCTCTCTCTCCAGAGAGAGCAGGATCAGAGTGGAGGAGCAGTGTGGCCAGGAGGGAAGGGAGGGGGGGGGTGTCACAGAGGGCCTGGGGCCATTGTAGGATTTTTCTGCCACTGCCCTCTCTTCCTCCTGGACTGCTAGTAAGAAAGGAAGGAATTCTGTTCCCCTCTCTTCCTCCTCCCTTTCTTCCTCTTCCTCTTCCTCTTTTTCCTCCTCTTCCCGCTTTTTCTTCTTTGTTTTAACCTTCATTTCCAAAGGGTCTCCAACTCCTCTATTGAGAATAAGCTGAAGGGGACAGGGAGCTGGGCGACTACTGCAACGGCCCAGCACAGGCAGGTGGTGGTGGGCACGGTGGCAGGGGTGAGGATGGCCGCATTCTGGATGCGCCCTGCAGACAGAACCAGTGGGGTTTCGAGAACCATCAATCAGGTGTGGATGGGAAACAAACAGGAGTCAGAGTGACCCCAAAGCTTTTGGTCTGAATGACTGCAAAAAATGGAGCTGTCATCAACTAAGAGACAAATCAGGCGTTCACTTTTTATTTATTTTTTGTTATTCATTGAAACAGGATGACCTCAAACTCTCCTCCAGTCCTCCTGCCTCAGCCTTCCAAATTCTTTACAAGTGTGCATCTCCACACCAGGCAATTCAATTTTTAATATATTACTTTGACGCCCAAATGGGGGAATCAGTGGGCAGCTGGCCATCTGAGTCTAGATTTCAGGAGAGAGGTTGGTAGCAAGAGACATATTTTGAGAAACGTAAGTCCTGTGTATAGATAATATTTCCTTTATTTACTTACTCCGCCACCCTTTTTTGGTAGTAGAGCTTAAACCCAGGACCTCTCGACCTTACACATGCCAGACAAACACTACATCTCCAGCCCTTTCTTTCTTAATGAATTTAGAGTAGAGTCTATAGGGTGTATAGGATCTCACTATGTAGAGTGGCCTTGTAGTGATTCTCCTGTTTTCAGTTTCCCAAGTGCTGGGATCACAGGCACATGCCACCATGCCCAATTTTAATCACTGTCTCAGTGCACTCCCCCATCAAGCCCCCACCACTGCTCTCGGGGCTGGGGCCGAATGGCAGGCCGGGGATCAAACCCTTGACCTCTGTGTCTGCCCAAGCAGGCAGCTTTAATCTGCTGAGCTATCTGGCCAGCCTCTCCAGCCCTTTATATCTTATTAATTTATTCATTCAGTTAGTCTTTTTCTTTTTGTGTATTTAGTACAGGGTCTACAGGATCTCACTACACAGATCAAACTTGTAGTGATCCTCCTGTTTTCAGCCTTCCAAAGGCTGGGATTGTAGGAGCGCACCACCACACCCAGTCTCAATTGCTGGCTCTGGGTGTCCCAGTGGCAGGGTCGATATGGCACCTGGGGTCGAATCCTGGTCCCTGTGTCTGCCTAAGCAGGTGTTTTATTCGGCTGAGCTATCTGACTGGCCCTCAGTTTTGTTTTGTTTTTTTTTTTTTCTTAAATAGATTTAATTTTATTTTAAAGAGTAAAAATGGCAGAAACAAAGATAGAAATACAGTAACAAGAGTACATATAGTACAGAATTTCAAAGCAAGAAAAATTTAACAATCGTATTATATATTTCCATCATCAAATCAGTTTAGATTAATAGATATAGGTATGTAAGTTTTCTGGGTTTTTTTTTATTTGTTTGTTTGTTTTGCTTTGTGTTTTTTGTTTGTTTGTTTTTGGCTGGCTCAGGTGGCCTTAAGGGCAGGACTGGGAATTGCCCAGTCGAGCAATATGGAGCTGGGGATCGAACCGCAGTACCCTGTGTCTGACTGGGTTTGCCCTAGCAGACTCTTAAACAACTGAGCTAACCGGCAAGCCCCTTCAGTTAGTTTTTTGAGATAGGGTCTTGCTATGTGACTGGCCTTGAAACTCAGTGATTCTCCTGGCTTAGCCTTCCAAATACTGGGGTTACAGGTGTATGCCATCATGCCGGCCCTCTCTTTTTTGTTTTGAGACGGGATCTTGCCAAGTTGTACAGGCTGACCCTGAACTTGAAATTCTGCAGTCTCAGCCTTCTGAATAGCTGGGATTATAGTCAAGAAACTTCATGTCTGCTCTATGTGAACTTTTTTTTCAAGCACAGATAGATAGATAGATAGATAGATAGATAGATAGATAGATAGATAGATAGATCTTTCTCTGTTCAATAATAGTTAACAAGCTGGGTGTGGTGGTGCATGTCTTTAATTCTAGGACTTGGGAGGCTGAGGCAGGAGGATTAGTGCAAGTTTGAGACCAGCCTGGACTACAAAAGTGAGCTCAAGGCCAGCCTGAACTGCATACCAAGATCCTGTCTCAAAAAGAAAAAAAAAAAAGTTAATGTTCTGTCATATTATATATTTCTTTATTTTGGTTTTCTTTTTATATTTATATATATATTTCTCTATCTTATTTATTTATTTATTTATTAATTTTTATGGGACTGGGATCTGAATTCACAACCTTGCACTTATCAGGCAGGCACTTGTGCCACGGAGCTATCTCCCCAGAGCTATCTCCCCGGCCCTAAAGGAAGTTCTTTTTTTTTTTTTTTGTCTTTTTGAGACTGGGTCTTGCTATGCAGTTCAGGCTGGCCTTGAGCTCACTTTTGTAGCCCAGGCTGGTCTCAAACTCACAGGGATCCTCCTGCCTCAGCCTCCCAAGTGCTGGGATTACAGGCGTGCGCCACCACAGCCAGCTTCTATTTATTTTTAAAAATTAATCCTATTGGTACATATTAAACATACATAATGATATCACTCCTCATAGGGAATTTGTTTATTTATTTATTTTTATTTTTTATCATAGGGAATTTGAACTTTTCTGTAATATATCTTTTTTTTGAGGTATCAGAGAACAAACTCAGGACCTTATACTTGCCAGGCAAGCACTTTTTCTACTGAGCTATCTCCCCAGCCCTGTAATATATCTTTTTTTTTTTTTTTTAATTTTATTTATTTATTGATTTGTTTGCTTGTTGTGTTTGTTTGTTTCTTTATTTATTCATTTTGTGGCTGGCTCAGCCTGCCCTGGTGGTGGCGCTGGCGCAGCATGTGGTGCCGGGAATCGAACTGCAGTCCCCGCAGTTGCCTGAGCCCTCCTAAGCAGGCGCTTTAGACCACTGAACCATCTCACCGGCCCAGCCCTATAATATATCTTGATTGTTCTTTTTTCTCCAATTGCCTCCCCTCTTCAACCCCCTATCCCCTACAAGCACTTTACAAAAGCTCTGTGCTCATTTTTACCTATTTGCTTTTCTTTTGCTTTTTCCTTCCTTCTTTTCTTCTCTCTGCCCTCACCTGCTTTTCATCTGAACATTTTCTTCCAATTTCCCAAAATGTATTATACATTTTGCTCCTTATTTAACTTTTGGGTTTTTCACATAAGAAAAATAACATTTAACTATGTGTATTAGGTCAATCCCTGGCTTGCCATGTTGGCCTCTCCCCGGGGGCACCCTGAGATGGCAATTGAGACTGGGCATGGTGGTGCGCACCAGTAATCCCAGCTCTTGGATGGCTGAAAACAGGAGAATCAGAGAATCACAAGTCTGATCTGTGTAGTGAGACCCTGCAGACCTTGTACTAAATACAAAAGCAAAACAAAACTGCATCAGGCTGAGTTATAGCTCAGTGGCATAAGTGCCTGCCTGGCAAGAGCAAGCTCCTGAGTTCAATCCCCTCTATTGCAAATAAATAAGTGTATCCAATTTATTTTCCTTAAAAGTAAGGTTTCTAAGTGCATCCATTTACCTTGAAATGTCTCAAGTTTATCCTTACTTACAACAGTGTAATACTCTACACACATATATATTTAAAACCTCATATCTCCTTTACCCATTCATTCATTGGTGGGCATCTGGGCTGTTTCCAAGACTTAGCTACTATAAATTATTGTAAATATAAACATGGTTACTGTATTGGTCAGGGTTTTACCTAGAGGAAGAGAACAGATAAAAGGAATGCCTATTAACATAAAATATACAATCTATATAAGGAATTATAAGATTGGCTTACAATAGTCAGCCACAGAGTCAGATGAGGAAGTGTGCAGAGGGCGTCTGCATGCTCTGAACTGAAGAATTCAGTCCCAAGGTCTGAAGCTCACTGCAATGCTCCACGTAAGTGTCTCTATCGTTGGCTGATGGGTCTGCGATGGAAGATTGAAGTGTCTGTGATGGACGCTGAAGAGTCTGCGATGGATGGTCAAAGATCCAAGCTGGAGGCTGAAGAGTCTGGATGCAAGCCAGACGATGAAGTCCAGGCCCAGTGCAAAGACTGAAACTTCTCCGAGGAAGTGAAGTCTTGGTTCCTTCCTCAGCCCCTTTAAAATGTCTCTGTGCTCAGTCACTCTGACATGGGCCCATTGTGCCCTAGGGTGGAACCAATCATACCCCAGCATGGGCCCTTGATCCCGCTCTAGGGAGGAGCCAATCGTGTCCTAGGCGGGGCCCTGGTTACGTTCAATGGAGGAACCAATTGTAGCCCAGGGCGGGACTCCCACCAACAGGGAGCCGGGCTGAATCAGCCAGCCAAGTTGACACAATGTATCAACCACTACAGTTACATATGTATTATTCCTTTTAATTCTTTTGGGAAATCACCAAGGAAGAGAATGGCTCAGTCAAATGGAACCTCTAGATTTATGAGGAATCTCCACAATGTTTTTGTTTTTTACTTTATTTATTTATGTTATGGCCAGCTCAGCCTGCCCTGGGGGTGGGGCTGGTGCAGCGTGTGGGACTGGGGATCGAACCGTGGGCCCTGCGGTTGCCTAAGCAGGTGCTTTCAGACCGCTGAGCTACCTCGCCACCCCTCTCCACAATGGTTTACATAGTGGTTGTACCAGTCCAAACTCTCACCACTAGTGGAGAAAAGTTCTTTTTTCCCCACAGCCTTACCAGCATTTGTTATTAGTTGATATTTATTTACTTATTTTTAATATTTATTTATTTATTTATTCTGGTACCAGGGAATGAACTAAGGAGCCTGTGCTTGAGAGGCAGGCACTTATTCTACTGAGCTATCTCCCCAGCCCCCATTTATTTATTTTTAAATTAAGAAAAAATCTTTAGTTTTGTTTAGTATAGGGTCTTACTACGTAGCTCAGTCTCATAGTGATTCTCCTGTGTCAGTCTGCCTAGCACTGGGACTACAGGTGCTCATCAACTGGGGCTGGCACGGCATGTGGTACCAGCAATTGAAACAAGGTCCTTGCACTTGCCGGGCAGGTACTTAGATGGCTGAGCTATTTTATTGATTGATTATTAACTTGAGACAGGGTTTTACTATGCAGTTCAGGATGGCCTTGCACTCACTTTGTAGCCCAGGCTGTCCTTGAACTCATAGAGATCCTTCTGCCTCAGCCTCCCAAGGACTAGGATCACAGGAATGTTCCACTGTGCCCAGAGAGCCAGCCCATTTCTTATTTTTGGGGTAGTGTATGATCGCTAAGTCACTACATTGTCCGTCCTCGGCTCAGAATTGCTATCCTCTTGCCTCAGCTTCATGAGTGCTGGTGAGCAGATATCTACTCAAGAATGGACTTGTCGGGTGATCTGTATGAAAGTGCATCCTCATTTACACATATGCACGCCTATCTTGGAGTGAGTAGATACAGCCCAACAAGGGACTGTACATTTGAGCCTTCTTATTACTGTATGTCTTTGCCGGAACTATTTTCCATCTTTTTTATTTTAGTCATTTTTGTGACTAAGTAGTGGAATTTTTGTTTGTTTTTGTTGCTGTTGTTTCCCAGGCTGGCTTTGACCTTGTGGAGATCCTCCTGCCTGAACCTCCAGAGTGCTGCTGGAGTACAGGTTGTGCCACCACAGCCCCAGTGACAGTGGTATTTCACTGTAACTGTTTTAAGCTTTTGTTCACAGGGTTTCACTACACAGATTGAATGCCCAGTGATTCTCCTGTTTTTTTTTCAGGACCAGGGTTTGAACTCATGACCTTGTACTTGCCAGGCAGGCTCTTCTTGTGCCACAGAGCTATCTCCCCGGCCTTAAACTTTTGTTTTCTTTACTTTTTTTTCATTTGTACTGGGGATTGAACCCAGTGCTCTGCCACTGTGCTGTTATTCCAGCCCTATTTACTTTTCACTTTGAGATGGTCTTGCTCAGTAGCCTAGCCGACCTGAAGCTTACAAACCTCCTGCCCCAGCTTCTGGACTATCTGGGCTGTCAGGTGTGTACCACTGTGCCTAGATTTTTTGTTTTGTTTTAAAGTCTACTACACAGACATGAAAGCGTACATATTTTAAGTACAGAACTTGACAAATTCATGAACTGAACACAGATATGCCATCGGCACTCCTATTTGGAAATAGTCTATTATTACTATTCCAAACGCTTCCTTCTTTATCTTATTGTTTAATCGTTGCCCTCCATCCAACAGAGATAACCTTCATGCTGACTTAAACTCAAGGATTACTGCTGACTGGACTTGACTTAATATAAATGGAGTCATAAAGAAAGCACTTGTGTGTGTCTGATTTCAACACTGCTGCCGGACACCAGCAGTGCCATGGAGTTCTCTGGGGTCATGCCCTGGTCTCACCAACACTCAGTGTTTCCCTCTTTTTAATTGTGTTTGCTACCGGGACCCAAACTCATGATCCCGAGCTCACCAGGCAGGCACTGTGCTGCTGGGCTGTATCCTGGCCCCCACCCTTTTAATTTGCCTTAATCGATGAGTAATGCACTGTAATTTTATAGTACATCACATTGTAATTTAAACTTGCTTTCTCCTGGTAACTGAAGAAATACTTTTTTGCATATGTATTGCCATCTGGATTACCTCTTTTGAAATATCTTTCTGCAGAATTATCTATCTTTTTCTTACTGATATGCCAATGTATCAGCTTCTCATGCATTTGACCACATAGCTAGGCTAAGCCTCAACTATTTTACTTCTATGAACTTACTTAAAATAAAGGAAATTATAGCCTGGTCTAATGGCATAAACCTGATATTCCAGCACCATAGCAGACAGAGGTAAGGTTCGAGTCCAGCCTGGGAAACTTAGTAACTTCGCAAGATCCTGTCTCCAAACAAAAGCTAGGCTGGGGATGTAGCTAGTGTGAAGCAGTGCAAAGGCTATGAAGGAAGAGAAAGCTGCAAAGCCAGTTGGATGCGAACATCCCCAGCAGCTTTACTCTGAATATGAACCTCAGGCACAACCTGAACATCCCCTAATAAGAGAATGGACAAAGTGTGGTGTGCTCCTCTGCCAGTCAATTTTCCATCAGTGTAACAAAATACTAGAGAAAATCAATTTAAAGAAAGAAGATTTAGGGAAAAAAAAAAAAAAAAAAAAAAAAAAAAAAAAAAAAAAAAAAGAAGATTTAAGGCCAGATAAACGGCTCAGAGGACTAAAGTGCCTGCAATCAGGTGCAGGGGTCAGGGGTTCAGCTGGCCCCGGGGGGAGCTGAGAGGGCAATTGAGACTGGGCGTGATGGCACACACCTGTAATCCCAGCTCTTGGGAGGCTGTAAACAGGGGGATCATTAGGAGTGATCGATCTAGTAGTGAGACCCT
>PVKN010012250.1:0-20924 GCA_004027915.1 Capromys pilorides
TTGCAGATGTTAAATTATTTTTTCCTGCATCCTAGTTGTTTTTAATAGGTCATTTCTTACTTTTTCAATGGCTGCGACTGTGTCTTCAAGATCTGAAACTCTATCTTCACTTTCAATCATACAGTTTTGCCAACTTGTGACTGAGATTTTATTTTCTTGTGTATCTCTTTGAAACTGTTTCATGCAATCTATTTCTTTCCTATATTGCTCAGTCAGGGAATCCATCATTTTTCTGTTCTCCTCTAATTTTTTATCAATGTCTTCTTTAATATTACTTAAGTCTTTCATTATACTTATCCTTTCTCTAGTTCAGAAATTATTTGTGCTCTGTTCTCCTCTTTACCTTTCTGCATTTATTCCCCTAATTTAGATTCTATTAATTTAGACATGGCTTTTTTGTACTTCAGGAGTTCTGTTCTGGTTTCCTGTATATATTTCTGCAATTGTCTTTCCACTTCAGATTCTATTAATTCATGTATTTTTTTTTTTTTTATGTCAGATGTATCTCTGATCTGAGTTGCTCTATACATTTCTATACTTGTCTGTCTACCTCAGATTCAGAGGTTTCGGCTGCATGACTCCCATTTTCTTCCATAGTAGCATCTCCTGTATTTGATTTGGGTGGGCTTGGGCCCTGTGATTGCATCTTACTCCTTGCCGTTATCATTTTGTATGGCAGTGATCTCTGTACTTTGGTGAAGTGATACTGTTAGCACCTATAGGAGTTTGGTCTGAATCCACCAAGCTGGTTCCCCTCCAGTCATGCCTGGCTGCGAGTTGGAGCTCAGGCCGCTGGCTGCTGAGTGGCCCAGGCAGGCACGTGCAGGCCAGATGGGATGGCGGATGGGATAGGGATTGGAGCTCAGGCAGAAAGAGCTGGAAGATGGAGGCGGGCTGAGGGTCCTTACCCAGCAGTTGCATGGGCCAGATGGGATGATGGATGAGTTTGGGACTTCATATGTCATTTAATAGTGAGGATATGTTCTGAGTAGTGTGTTGACTGGCAGCTGTGTTGTGGGGCCATACTGCAGAGGTAAGCTCTTACACAGACTCAACACCAGGGCCCACGGAGCACCTGGGCTACATGATGATGCCTATTGTTCCTGGCTATAAAACTGGGTAGCACTTTATAGTGCTGAACACCACAGGTAAAGGTGACACAATGGCAAATATTTGACTATTTAAATACACATGAGCATAGAAAAGAGTACAGTAAAAGTGTAGCATAAAAGGTAAAAATGCTACACCTCGGCAGGGCACCTACCATGAATGGAGCTTGCAGGACCAGAATTTACTCTGAGCAAGTTGGTGAGTGACTGGGGTATTGTGAAGTCCCAGGACAAGATAGGGCACTCTTGTGGACTTTGAAAACTCTGTGCATTCAAACTAGATTACATTATGTTTGAAAAGCTATCTCTTTGGTAATAAATTAACAGCTTCCTGGAACTTTATACTTTTAATTCTTTAAACTTTTGAACTCTTCTGTTGTAACACTTGGCTTAAAACATTTTATAGCAATTCACAATTATTTTTTCTTTATGTTCTTATTCTATAAGCTTTTTTAAATTTTATAATATTCTACATGTTCACTATGACACAAGTACACAGGACCATCAACATCACTGTCTTCCACTGCGACGTCTTGCTCTGCCACAAGGTCTACAGGAAGCTATTCTGTCCTATAATAACAACAGCCACTTCTAGACTCTTCTGTGCAACCTGCCATTCAGACACTTTTGATGGTGTCCTCCTAAGCCCAGCAAGATGCTAGATCCTTCTAGGATTGTGTTCATGTCTTCCCGGTGCATTTCTCAATGGCTGTGACAGCTTGGGCCAAAGCCCTCCTCAGGTAGTAGAGCTTATAAGCTGCTGGAACTCACTGATCTATTGTTTGGAAAAAAGAGGTGGCATTTGGAGAGAGAAGCACTATTTTGATATTGAAATGAAGATTACTGTAAAAGGATGATGCTGGGGAACATTATCAACAACAAGCAAGATCTGCCAAGCTTTGTTATTCTCCAAATAATGCTTTCCTATTTCTCTGGCACAGAGGCAAGTTAGAAAATGATCCAGGCCATTCCTAATCTCTTATTGCACCTGCAGTATACTGCCAATATACTGGCCCTGCTCACAAGCAAAGCTATTAAACCTATACTAAAGCCGTATAACTTGGTAATGAGTTGGCTTTCTTCAGAGTGAAAGTCCTTTCACCATCTGTTTCAGAATAGAGACTTTAACTCTATTTTGTGTGATGGTTAACAGTAACTGTGTTCAGTTGACTGACTTACAATCTTCCCAAGGGAATCAATCCTAAAGCAATGCTGTGGTAGTGTCTGGGAAGGTCATGTAGACATTATCCTATGTACTGTGTCTGGTCCCTCATCCCTTCCCCTCTGGCAGTGCTCACTCTGCTTCTCAGCCACCATGAACTAAGCATCTTTGCTCTACCACATACTCCCACCATGCTATTTCTGCCTTGCAGCCAGCCAGAGACCACACCCCCTGAAATCATTAGTCTAATCAGACTTTGCCTCCTTTAAGTTGTAGGTGTGGAGCATTGCATCTTAATGACAAGAAAGTTGACTGGTGTTCTCTGGTAAGTAATTTCCTCCACTATCAGCTCATGTAGTTTCCAAATATCCTTCAGTGAGTGTCTGCACCCTTTAACATAATGTAACAAGTAATGACTCTTGAGTGCTTAAATCACCCAGAGCTGACAATAAATTTGGCATCACAGTTAGATGCAGCCTTTTCTTTCAACATTACAAACAGTTTTGACCATGATTCTCATGTGCTCAGAGGGATACACTTCTTTATTCTGTACACTTCAACCCAAACGATTAGAAATTCCTCCATACCTGATACCAACCCTTGTCAAATGTTTGCTTTGTTAGACCCTTGCCTTCAATAAAGTAGACCCTTTAACAGCTTCTGACACTTTATTCTTATTTTTGTAGATTGTGGCTATGGTGGAATGGAATATGCCTGATTGGCAGACCCTGATTTTCCAGCTTTGTAGTTCTCACTTCTAATTGTTCCCAACTCAGTCACTTGATGTGGCCTCTCACCTGCAGCAGTTTTCAAATGCTCAGAAGCATGTGTAATACACAAAATAACATGAGATTCTATTAAGCAAAAAAGACAGAGATATATTCAAGAGACAGAGTAAATGCGTGGTAAGAGGTGGTTCTGGTGAAACCCTTTTTAATACATAGAAGGAGTGCATCTTAATTTATGATAAAAAGTAGAGTACAGTAAAAAAAAAATAAGCCAGTGAGTTAGTTACACATTATCAAGTACTGTGCACTGTACAAAACTGAACATGTTTGTAGATATAAGAAATTAGCATCTGAAGAAGCAGAGAACAATAAACAAAGCCCAGGGACAGTTGTAGTCTGTTACTTGGGAATTCCTGCAAGCTGGGATTCAAGGAGGCACATAACAGCTTATCCTGATGGCTCCTTGTTTGCTGTCTCCTTCCTTGCTTTGGATGTTAATGGTTGTCTCCTCCTCTGCTTGGAATGTTTTTAATTAGCATTTGTGTGAACCTAGTGATAGGGAAAATGTGGAAGTCAGTAGAGAACGCAGTCCTCATGTGATCATGTTCACTAGCCCAAAATAAAGCTGAGATGCTTCAGGGGTTCTGGGCTTACTTTGAGAGAGACAAATCTCAGTGAGACCTCTGAGCAAAATTCATTGGGTCTTCTTGTCATTTCTTTCGGCACCGACTCATAACTTACAATAAGTGCTGTGCAACGCGGGGCCCAGAAAACAACTAGGGATGAGTTAGGAGAGGTCTGACCCAGTGGGAAAAGTACACCCAGAGTAGGTGAGAACACTGGCAAAAAGCTCAGAGTAATGGGAAACTCCACTTCAGTAGAAAATGAGTATGTCTATCTTATTCAGATATTACTCAAAACAGCGAGTGTAAAAGTGAAACCTAAGAGTTTCAAGGAATTATTTTCCCTTATAAAAAGGCATTGTTACTGGTTTTGGTCTAAGGGAAAGGATGTTTTAAACTTAAAAGTTTGAAAGCAAGTTATGAGAGCACTGCATGGTGCTCACCAAAATGGGGAACCAATTCCTCTTTATGTATGGTCTCTTTGTATTTAGTTTCCTTAGCTTTGGAACCATTGCAATCAAACTCAGAAGAGTCTAAGAAATATTTAAATAGGTCAGCTTCAAATGCTGATACTGCTAAACCTCAAAAGCAGCTTCCATGTAAATATGAGTCTGCACATGAGACCTTTTTAAGACCTCTGCCTTCTTCACTCTCAAATGTAGATGCTAGCATTATAAAAAGGACAAAAACAGAGCAAGGAGCCTCTGTGGTGCATAATTATGATAAGTTTGTACCTTCTCAAGACCCCCTACATGAAGGAACTCCCCAGAATACCAAGAGTGTCGGCTCTTTAAATCTCTCAATGCTCTATAGCAGGGATGAATCTGAGGATTTGAAGGATGTAGAACAACAGGAAACTAAGAATGAGGTCTGTGAGCTGTCAGCTGAGGTAAAGCAATTATCACAATTGAATTCTAAATTGATTGAAAAAATGGAGGTCTCCACCTCTGTAGTTCCTCCATCTCAGTTCACAAAAATTCAGCCCCTATTGCCATCTTTTAACTCTTATGCTCCTCCATAAGAGGAACAAAAGGAAACCCCTATAAAAGTTTATAAAAGCGTGATATCTCAGGCTCTTATGCAAGAGAAACAACAGGGAGATCCTGAAGCTTATTCTGCCCCTTTGAGTATTTTTCCTGCGGTGGTTCAACAACACTCACCCAATGCTCAATTTCCCCTGGGCTATGTACAGTGGGAAAATCAACCTCTGGCGTTCAAGATTATTAAAGATTTAAAGCAGGATGTTGTGGCCTATGGTATGCATTCAACCTATGTGATTGGATTAATACAAGGATTAGCAAATGAACAGAGATTAATTCCTCACGATTGGGAAGTTTTGTGCCGTATAATTTTAGGGTCAATCCAATATTTGCAATTTAGAACTTAGTGGAAAGATGAAGCAGATATTCAAGAGAGGATTAACAGAGGACAAAATCCCCCAGTTAATGTTTCATCAGATCAGTTCACTGGGTCAGAGACCTGGCTTGGTATCCAAGCTCAATTGCAATATGATGACGTGGCTATTGTACAAACTTGAATTTGCTGCTTAAGGGCATGGGAAAAGGTGGAAAGATGAGAAAATGCTCAAAAGTCATTGGCTAAGGTTCTCCAACCTAATAAGAAGCCATATATAGATTTCTGTCTCCTGATTAAGGAAGCTATATACAAAACAGTGAGAGTACCAGATTTGAGGGATTTATTGTTACAAATTTTGTCTTCTGAGAATGCAAATACTGAATGTCAAAAGGCTCTAGGTCCCTTAAAGGCATAGGGTGCATCATTAGAAAAATATATTAAGGCTTGTGCTGATATTGGCTTAGAGCCATACTGATAGGTTCTGGCCCTACGACAAATTGCTGAATCATTATGGTGGTCATCTAATAAGGCTGAAGCCCTTAAAACAACAGCTTATCTTCCCAAAGACCACCTCCCCTTCTTCTCCAAATCATCCCAGGGAGCAATTCCTTTCACCTGTCCCACCACCTCAGGGAAGGCCCCAATCAGCTCCTGAGGTAGATCTAAACATCCTCCTCAAACCCCACCCCTGGCAAAAGGCCATAAAAGCCTCAGCCTCTTTTTGTTCCAATTCAGATAATTCTTTATCTTCCCTAAATTCTCTCCATGTCCTTCAAGAAGAAAATAAAGGCCCTTTCACCTTTTCCTTCTGCCTGTTTCTCTGCTGCGCCACTGTGGAAAACCTATCACTTTGGTGCTGTGACCTGGAGCGGTGAGTAGTGTGGCTCTCAGGGCATCTGCTGCCCCAATTTTGAGCTCCCTCACTGAACCTCCTTCTGCTTTTGCCTCTGGCATCTGCCAATGCTAGCTCGCACCCAACACCGGCCAATTATTCTTCACACAGGTGGGCCCCAAAATTCGTTTTGGGGAATCCCGTCTCGTCTGGTATCTTCCTCTCATCTCGAAAATCATAAGCTTACATTGGGATCCCCACTCGTACTCCTCGCCATCTGGTTCCCAGCTCCCCACTTTTTCTAGTGACGACTGATGAAGTGGGTGTTGGCCCTCTCTCTCAGACTCACTCCGGGCTAAAAAGTGACGACTTTTTAGTGGGAAGTGATGTTGGGCTTTGCCTTAATCTTTGGCTCATCTTTTAATTTGATCACTTTAAAAAATATTCTTTCCCACCCACCAAAACACATTCTGCTGGGCTGTCTCAATCACAACACCCTCAGACTTTGAGGCTATCTCACACCTAAATGATTAATTTTTGCTGCCAAACTGCTTGGCCAAAATATAAGCTACATGATAAAACCCAGTGGCCTATAAAAAAAACTTCATCTACTAATTCTCCAAATTAAAACAAAAACAAACAAACAAACAAAAAAAACTTCTGTGACCACACTGGCAAATGGCAAAATATCTGCTGTATTCGGGCTTTTTTTCTCTTCGAGGACACGTCCCTCCCTCCTTTGTCCCTCTCTCTCTCAATGTCTCTCTGTAGTCTCCTAAGGACAGATCAGATTGTACTCTGCTCCATGCTCTTCTTGATTTCACGGTTTGTGAAGAGAAATCTGCTGTTATTCTGATGGATTTTCCTTTAAATGTAATCTGCTTCTTTTCTCTAGCAGCTTCTAGTATATTAATCTTTTGCTGAATTTCTGGGATCTTGACTATTATATGTCTGCGTGTACTTTTGTTTGGGTTAAAGTTATTTGGAGTTCCGTATGCTTCAGTTACCTGAATGTTCAATTGCTTTCTCATATTTGGGAAGTTTTCTGCTATTACTTCTGCCCATACACTTTTTATATCATTTGTATTGACACTTTCTTTTTCATTGATTCCTATTAATCTCATGTTCATGTTTACATCATCTTACAGATATCAAATTATTTTTTCCTGCATCCTAGTTGTTTTTTACAGATCCTTTCTTACTTTTTCACTGGCTGCGACTGTGTCTTCAAGATCTGAAATTCTACGTTCACTTTTGTTCATACAGTTTTGCCAATTTGTGATTGAGATTTTATTTTTCTATCTCTTTAAAACTGTTTCATGCAATCAATTTCTTTCCTATATTGCTCAGTCAGGGAATCCATCATTTTTCTGTTCTCCTCTAATTTTTTATCAATGTCTTCTTTAATATTACTTAAGTCTTTCATTATACTTATCCTTTCTCTCTCTAGTTCAGAGATTATTTCTGCTCTGTTCTCCTCTTTACCTTTCTACATTCGTTCCCCTACTTTAGATGCTATTAATGTAGACATGTCTTTTTCTTTTCTTCAGGGGTTATTTCTGTTCTGGTTTCCTCTACACATTTCTACAATTGCTTTTCCACTTCAGATTCTATTAATTCGTGCATTCGCTTTTTTATTTCAGATGTTCTCTCTGATCTGAGTTGCTCTATATGTTTCTGCAGTTGTCTGTCTACCTCAGATTCAGAGGTTTTGGCTGCATGATTTCCATTTTCTTCCATGGTAGCGTCTCCTGTATTTGATTTGGGTGGGCTTGGGCCCTGTGATTGCATCTTACTCCTTGTCATTATCATTTTGTATGGCAGTGATCTCTCTACTTTGGTGAAGTTACGCAGTCAGCGCCTATGGGAGCTTGGTCTGGATCCACCAAGCGTGTTCTCCTCCAGACGTGTCTGGCTGCGAGTTGGAGCTAGGGCCGCTGGCTACTGTGAGGCCCTGTGAGTTGGGACTGTGGGTGGAGTTGGATTTCTGGAGTTGAAGAGTCTGCCGGCTGCATGGGCCAGAAGAGATGTTAGATGGGTTCCGGACTGGAGCTCAGGCAGGAAGAGCCGGAAGATGGAGGCAGGCCGAGGGTCCTTACCCAGCAGCTGTGCAGGACAGACTTGGATAAAATTCTTATAATCAAGTGTATTACTCCAAACTAAATATACTGATACAGATTCTCAAAAAAAAAAAAAAAAAAACATTATTAATTCTTATTTTATATCCCTATTTGTTCCTGACATTGATGCCAAGCTAAAAAGACAAATCTCGGCCCTCAAACTCCACAGGAAAACTTCCTTAATCTAACTTTCCGTGTCTTCAATAATAGAGACCAAAATTAACTATACACACTGCCAACTTTTGGCTGTGACACTCAGGACTCCCATCAAAGCAGGGCCTTGACAAGGTAATGCTGAGCCTGAACAATGCTGTCACCCAAGCCAAATGTGGTAAAGAAGGACACTGGGCATAGCCTGCCCCAACTTATAGTCATCACTAGGACATCTACAAGCTCAAGGGTCACTGGAAATGTGAATGCCCTGTCTGCCAGAGAGTGGGTAAGTCATCCAATCCCTGCCCTCACAGAAAACCTTGCTATGGCCAGATCTGCATACTTGACCTGGTTGGTCTTGCTGCTAAAGAACAAAAACAGAGCTTGAGTTCCATGGTCTACATCGAGGCACCTTTTCCAAGAGTCCTGAGTCTCACTAAACATTTTAGGTAAAAAAAAAAAACTCTTTTCTTGCTGACATGGAGACCACATACAGTGTTCTTCCTGAGTTCTAAAGTCATCATATTAGCTCTACAGTCTCCATAGTGGTGTTGATGGCTGACCTACACGACCCCTTTCCTTGTTGATGTCAAACACTGTTCTTCACCCATAATTTCCTTGTGTTCCAAACATGTCCCATACCTCTCATGAGGAGAGACCTCCTCCAAAAACTCCACTTCTCTTTCACCTCTCTCTCCCCACACAGTATACATCCTACAAACTCAACCTCAATATACAGCCAGGCTCCTCCCTCTTCCCTTCTTGACCATATACTCTGAGATACTTCCAGTCCCACTTGTGCCACACATACTATTCCTAGACAAGTGTGCCTCAAAGATCCTACAGTGTTTTTCTACATCCTCCAATACCTAATAGCTTCCAAACATGAAAAGAGACTCAAGCCCATCATTTTTTGCCTCCTTCCCAATGGTTTTCTTAAAACTATCCACTCACTACATAATACCCTCATTCTTCCTATACTCAAACCCAATGGCTCTTATTATTTAGTTCAAGATCTCTAAATTATTAATAATGTGGTTACTCCTATTCACCTGGTGATGCCAAATCCCTCTACTATGCCCTCTCATATCCCTCCTTCCACTGCTCCCTTTACTGTCCTAGACCTTAAAGATGTCTCCTTCACCATTCTCTTACACCCAGATTGCCAGAAACTTCTTGCTTTCTCATGGACTGATCTAGACACTCCAGTCTCAACAGCTCACATAGACAGTCCTGCCTCAAGGGTTCAGAGATAGTCCTTGCTTCTTTAGCCAGGCTCTTGCTGCTGACTGACCTCAAGACCCTTGATCTCTAGCCCAGCCACTCCTTCAGTAGATCAATGACCTCCTCCTTTGCTACCGCTCTCATGCCCTGGCCCTAAAACATACAGCTACTCTTCTCAATTTTCTGTCAGGATGAGGTCACAGGGTCTCTCCCTCCAAAGCTCAGATAGCTTCATCACAAGTCAAATATCTAAGACTCACGCTCACCTCCACTACTCGTGTAGTCACTGCTGACCACAAAGTCCTTCTTTGTGAGCTTCAGGTGCCCACCACAAAATAACAGATTTTATCTTTTATGTGGCTAATTTCTTCTGCCTCTGGGTTCCCAACATGTTCCTTGTTAAAACCCCTTGACCCCGCTGCTCCTATACATTTCTCCTTTCACAAGCTGCAACAGGTGCTCCTAAGCGCCCCAGCTCTCTTCACCCAACTCAACTCAGCGTTTTACCCTATATACTTCTTTTTAGGAACACACTACAGTGGGCATTATACAACCTAAAAGAGACCATCTTTTCAGGCAAAAGCCTACCTTTCTAAACAACTACAGACAACGTAGTTAGCAGATAGACTCCATGTCTCCACACACAGCAGCTGCCACACTATACAACAAATGCACTTAAAGTTCATAGTGGATCCTTCTGTCGCTATTTCCTCTTGTGGCACTCTCAATCCTACCACTTTCTTCTGTACCTCTACTGAGGCCTCTTACTACAGTTGTAGTAAGGTCCTACAGATGACTCTGGCTCCCTTTCCTCACACTGATATAAAACTAGAGATAGATACTCCTCCTCTTTAACAGGGTCATGGTAAAATGACACAGTCAGATCATAACCCCTCTTTTGCTTCCCTTCCTGTGTCCTTTAATTATGATTACGTGTACTCATAACATGCTGTCTTTTTAAACTTTTCAAGGTTTCTTCAGTCTCTGATGCAAGCCATCACTAATGATAAACTTTCAGTCCTAGCTGAGACACCTGGCACTAACTTCTACATGGGCGTGAACTGTGAACTGTCATCCTATCAACTCCCCTCATCCCCAAGACAACGCCCCAGTTCAGCAGGAAGTAGTCTAAGAGACACGTCACCCCTTATATAACAACCAAAAGATGGGAATGATAGTATGAATTGCTGAATCATTATGGTGGTCATCTAATAAGGCTGAAGCTGTTAAAACAATAGCTTATCTTCCCAAAGACCACCTCCCGTTTCTTCTCCAACTCATCCCAGGCTGCAATTTCCTTTCACCTGTCCCACCACCTCAGGGAAGGCCCCAATCAGCTCCTCAGGTGTATCTACACATCCTCCTCAAACCCCACCCCTGGCAAGAGGCCATAAAAGCCTCAGCCTCTTTTTGTTCCAATTCAGAGAATTCCTTATCTTCCCCAAATTCTCTCCATGTCCTTCAAGAAGAAAATAAAGCCCCTTTCCCCTTTTCCTCCTGCCTGTTTCTCTGCTGCGCCACCGTGGAAAACCTATCACATACAAAGCTAATTTATTAGCAGCTGCCTTGCCGTCTTTTTTTTTTTTTTTTTTTTTGTCTTAGTCTTTTTTTAAGCAAAATCATACCAAATGTTTTTAAATGTGGAAAGATGGGTCATATGAGAAACTGTGCAGAAAAGGACAAGATAAAAAGAAAAAAGGAGATAAGAGCAACAAGACTGTTTCCGTGCTTTGTCTGAGATGTGGAAAAAGTAAAAATTGGGCTAATGAATGCCACTCTAAACTTAATAAGCATAGCCAACCCTTACAATCTCAGAAAAATTGGAGAAGGGGCCTATCATCCAGGGGCTAAAGATAAATAGTATGGAATACCCGCAGTTGCCATTGGCCAGCCCAAATTTCAATCAAACGCAGGATCACAGATCTTTTCCATGTAACCTTCAGAAGCAGAAACACAGCTTTAGATTTGATGGTGTAAAAAATCAGCTTTTGCTCCCCACTTAAGGAGTTTACAAAATTAAAACTGGAGTTTTCAGCACTATTCCAAAAGATATCATAGCTCTGACTGTAAAAAGGAGCACTACTATTGCCCAAGGTGTATTTGTACATTTGGTAATTATTGATAGTGATTATAAAGGAGAAATATTACTTATGATATCTACTACTAAAACTTTTCAAATTAAAACTTAACTGCTTATTAAAAATAGACGTCAGCTTCTCTTCATGCATATTAAACTCATACTGCATTGTCTGGCCCTATTGTCAGCAGAGCCACCGGAGACACAGAGTGGCTACACACAGAGGCCTTGGCTACAGGGCCATAATGTCCTTAAAGCTTTAGGAGGTAATGTGGGCTCAAAAAAAAAAAAAAAAACCTTTGTAGATGCTAAGACCCTTAAGCTGCTGTGCTGCTGTTATCCAGTAGGCCAGCACACCTGTGAAGTAAAATCAACCAAAGACAGCCCCAATGCTAAATGGTCTGCAGATTTTGTTTGGGTAATCAATACTGTTTATACAAAGAAGTCAAAGTTATCATTCTATCCAACCAAACCATTGTTTAAACCACACCAAATTCTGATATTGCTCAATTGGTCATTAATTTTTGCTAAAAATTTAAAAATTGTTAAAAGAAAAGTGGGCTAAAAAATAAAAATTATATAAAGGAAAAACACTTTTTAAGGGCTTTTCAAATGCAAACGTGGGTGTCCTCCAGGTAGAGCAGCTGCAAAGGTGAGGCCATTGCCCCAGGATATTTTAAAAGACTACTTAAAATTCTTTTAGTTCCTAGTTAAGTGTGGTTGCTTAAAACTGTCCTAAATTAAAAGTGGCATTTAAAATAGGGCTTTGATATTTTACAAACAAAAGTGAAATAATGTTTAATGGTTTAAACAGTTGCTTGATTTTCACATCCAATTTAACTAATAAAAGGCCTAGTGGTGGCCTCCAAAGGGGTTCAAGCTATAACTTCCTCATATTTGGATCAACTTATACAACAAAGATATTTAGTGCCCCAAACTATACAGGTCAACCATTGATGATTTTCAGGCTTTATTTGGTAATATTAATTGGTTCCATCTTGATTTTGGACTTATCTCTCTGGTGCCACTGACTGTCATTATCCTTCAGATAAGTTAAAAATGAAAAAATGTATGGCTTCCTCTTTTAAAATCTCACCATACCATCAAAGTTCTGTCAAAGCAAAAGGGGAGTCAATCCTGCCAACTTCACTTGTCAATATATACTATTAAATTTTTAAACTTTTACAGCAACATAAAGACAAACCAGGTAAGAAAAAAAAGGAGGCTAAAAAAGGTCCTTAAGGGAGATTTCCACAATGGATTTCCACAACGGAAGCAGAAAGCAATAAACAAAGCCCAGGGACAGTTGTAGTCTGTTACTTGGGAATTCCTGAAATCTGGGATTCAAGGAAGCACTTAACAGCTTATCCTGATGGCTCCTTGTTTGCTGTCTCCTCCCTTGCTTGGAATATTAATGGTTGTTTCCTCCCCTGTTTGGAATGTTTTTAATTAGCATTTGTGTGAACCTAGTGATAGGGAAAAGGTGGAAGTCAATAGAAAACTCAGTCCTCATGTAATCATGTTCATTAGCCCAAAATAAAGCTGAGATGCTTCAGGGGTTCTGGGCTCACTTTAAGAGAGACAAATCTCTGTGAGACATCTGAGCAAAATTCATTGGGTCTTCTCATCATTTCTTTCAGCACTAACTCATAACATACAACACATGTTGTACTGTAGTGTGACTGGCCCTGCAGTAGGTCAAGACCAGCATCAACATAAGCACACGAGTAATGTGCTGCACTGTGACTTTACAATGGCTAGGAAGTTGCTGGGTGACAGTGAGTTTTCAGCTCCATTGTGATCTGACAGGATCACCAAAGTGCATGGGGCTCCTTTCTGAGCCTAACACCATCACGCGTGCTCCACCATCCAAGTGGCACCCTTCCTGTGCTGCTCTATTCCTCAACTGACACACTGTTTACTTAAGCAACTGATATGTGGAAAAGAAGACCTGCTGAACAACTGACAACGTCTTTCTAATTTATTTTAAAAGTGTATTTCTCAGCATATATATTACAACAAAAATATGTTTTGGCTTTTCAATGGCCCATTACGTATTGAGTTTCTGTTTGCTTCTGTTTTAAAACAGTGTATCAATGGTTTGTATCTTCTGAGCTTCATCAAAGTGTGGTTAGTTATACAGTACAAGCAAAAGTGGCATTCTGAGGCAGAAGCAAGGGAATTGTAAACTCAAGCCCACCCTGGAATCTTAGTGACTTAAGGAGACCCTATCTCAAAATAAAAATAGAGCCAAGGCTGTAGCTCAGTGCAAAGGCCCTATGTCCAATCCCTAGTCCTGAAAAAAATCAGAGGGGATGTATTCTGATATTTTCATGCATAATAATTACCAAAATTAAGTTGCTCTGCATGGTTCTATTTTGGGCCCTAGAGAATTCAAATAAATTAAAAATCAAAGTCAACATCCTTTTCTACACTGTGATTTTCGAAGGTTTAAATTCAAAAAGCTTAAACTCAAACAAATTGAATGTTTAGTCTTAGTTCTCATAATTTGGATCCAGTTTACTAAACCCTATGATTCTTGTGTATCCTTTAATGAAGTCTAAATCTCTCTGTTCAATTCTCTGACTTTGCTCCTGGCAGCTGATTGAATTGCCTCATGCACAGCGAATGCCACTCTCATTCCTCTTCCCAAGCTTCACTAGGAAGAAAGAAAAAGCATGCCAAAGGAATAATCAAGGGAACAAAGAAGAAAGGGTCAAAGCTTAGTTTCCTCCTTCATCCAAAGATTCAACCAAGCTCAGATTAAAAGTATGTGGGGGAAAACTGCCCTTATTCTGAACATGTATAGACTAGTTTTTTTTATCATTTCCTAAATAATGTCACATATTAACAATTTATACCATTTCTATCATTTACAATAGGTATTAGAGGTCATATAGTCAATTTAAAGTGTACAGGAGGCTAGTAAGCTAGCTCAGCCGACTAAGTGTCTGCTTTGGCAAGAGCAGGGACCAGGGTTCCATCTCCATCCTATATGCCATGCCAGCCCTGCCCCCAGGAAGCACTGAACCAGTGACAGACTCCAAGCATGGTGGTGCACACCTGTAATTCCAGTGCTGGGGAGGCTAAAAGCAGGAGGATTACCACAAGTCCAAGCTACATAGTGAGACCCTGTTCCAAATACACACACACAGAAGCATGGACACAAGTTATATGCAAATACTTTGTCATTTTATATAAGGACTTGGGTTCCTACTGATTTTCATGCCCCGAGAAGTGTCTCTGTTCACAGTTTGTAGAAATTTGAGACCATAATCCACTGGCAGAGGGGCATCACAGCGGAGAAGCAGTTCACGGAATGGCAGGCAGAGGGCAGCAAGCAGTGAGGCTGTAGCAGCAAGCTCTCTTTCCTTTTAATTCCACCCAGGTTACACGTCTCTGTTCCAGGGTGGGGCTTCCCATTACCCATACCAGAACTATGATAAACCAGCTAGTGAATTAATCCAATATCACATACCCTTATCTCGGTATGACATTCTTTGTCTAAAATCACAATCAAGATACAGTTACCTCCAAAAAGCCTTACCTATGAGTACATGAGGCTTTGGGGGAACATTTAGCTACAAACCTTAACAGAATTCAAAGGCTGGAATTTTTTAAAATATTATTTTACTCCTAAGAGTGTAAGTAGACAAAATCATGTTCATTAATTTTTTTATGTACTTAGTAGAGGGTATAGAGGGTCTCACTACACAGATCAGATTTGTAGTGATCCTCCTGTTTTCAGCCTCCTAAGCGCTGGGATTACAGACACATACCACCATGCCCAGTCTCAGTCACCATCTCAGCACACCTCCAGGTTGGCATGGCATGCTGGGGATTGAACCCCAGTCCCTGAATCTGCCTAAGCAGGTGCTTTAATCTGCTAAGCTATCTGGCTGACCCAAAAGTCATATTTAGAAATATCTCAGGAGAGTGGGCTGGGGATGGGTGGGAGAGATGGGTGGAGGGATGAATTTATGGGGAGACCAGGAAGAAAAATCTTTATAGCAGTTTTTTTGTTTTGCTTTGTTTTGTCTATATGTCATGCTCAGCCTGTTTAGGCAAGTTAAAAAGTGTAGGGTAGGGGCCGGCAAGATGGTTCAGTGGTCTAGAGCGCCTGCTTGGGAGGGCTCAGGCAACTGCGGGGACTGCGGTTCGATCCCCGGCACCACATGCTGCGCCAGCGCCACCACCGGGGCAGGCTGAGCCAGCCACAAAAATGAATAAATAAAGAAACAAACAAACACAACAAGCAAACAAATAAATAAATAAATAAAATTTAAAAAAAAAAAAGTGTAGGGTAAATCAAGACCATGAAGGAAGAAGACACACAAACACTACAATGCTCTGTATAAATACAGAGTAAATGTAGGGGGGAAATAGTGTTGATTGACTAAAGAGGCATGAGTTCTTAAATGTGTCAATGGCCTATTGGCACCAGCACCAGCTGCCCCATCCCTAACCGTTCCCATTAGGGAGGCTCTCAAATCACAAGCCTGGGGTTGCCTCCTCCATTTACTCCTTGCAAAAAACTCAACTGTCAACTACAGTAAACATATTTTCTTACATTGGATTTTCATAATATCTTTTCAATGAGTTCTTTAAAATGGTTTCTAATCTATGTATTAAAAGCTAAAGATTCTTTAAAGGTTCACAACAAAACTCAGAAAGTATGCAAGAGCCAACTTCTTAATAACCTTTCTCTTCTTTTTGTCCTGCTTCATTTTCTGCTTTCTTTCTGTCTCATTTTCTCCTTCCTTTAGAGACAATGTTCAACTTTTCACAGTAAAATCACATTTTTATTGCTGAAATGTTCTTTGAGTTTGTGTTAGCGTTGTGACTTTATTGGTAAGTTTATTCTACTTGCCACAGTATAAGATTTGTGAGTATATGCCATGAGCAAACTAATCAGCTCACCTCTGCCTATGTGAAACAAGCGACATCCAGGCAAATGCAGGGGATCAGAATTTACTTCCATTTGTTTGGTCGTTTCCCCCTTTATTTTCCATAATAAGCATCAGAGGATAAAAATTTTTGCAAATCATTTTTATTTGTATAGTAAATCTATAAAAGGGGAATTGTTGGTATTGATATATCTGTTTTATTTTATTTTGGGCACCAGAGGTTGAGACAATGTCCTGCTAGATAGTCTTTGCTGACTTTGAGCTCACTATGTATCCTAGGCTGACTTCAAACTTGGAACAATCCTCTGATTACAGGATGCACTACAAACCTAGCTCGTTAGGGCATTTTAAATGGTAATACTCACTATCAAATTGATGTCCAGAAGAGTTACACAAACTTTCTAGAGCTAATATAAGTTAACAATTTTATTACTTTTCAATCTCATAGGTAAAAAATATCTCCTAGTGCTTTAAACTAGTATCTTATAGCATTTAAAATAGATAATACTGAATATTCCTGGAGAGTGTCCTAGTTACTTTCTTGTTGCTCACATACACTACCTGACATCCACCACTTAATGGAGGAGAGGTTTATTTGGGATCACAGTTTGCATTTCAGGTCATAGTAAGGTGGTGAAAGGCAGGGCAACATGGCAGAGAGGGACATGGCATGGCAGCGGAAAGCACAGAGAAAGAGACAGACAGACAGACATTGTCAGAGGGAAACAGAGCCCTCAGGCCATGCCCCCACAGTGACCCACCTCCTCTGACCAAGCTCACTTCCCAACACATGTACTTACAAACTGATAAGTGCACAAAACCATTGATGGTAAGTATCATGCCCCAATGATCCAATCATCTCCTAACAGTTTCACATATGACCACATCAGTGTTTGGGGAGGATATCTAGATATGAACCATAACATTCTTCCCCTGACCCCCAAAAGACTTTATGCAAATTATGTTTGGTTCATATATGAATTATCAAAGTCCTAACAGTTTCAGCATTGCTGAAATATCCAAGTCTGAAATCTCCTTTGATGTTCAAAGTTAACTCTTAGCTATAAAACCCTGTAAAAAGAAAAGTTAAAAACTGCCAAGAAGAAATAGGGGGATAGAATGGAATGGATCAAAGCAAGAGAACAAATTTCAACAAGGAAAACATTAAATTCTGCAGGTCGATGTCCCCCATCCCAGGCAAATTATAGTGAGATGTGAACATCAAAGGGCTTTGATGGCACTGCCTATGGTTGTAGATCTCTTGATCTTGCTCTTCGGCTGACTTTGGTCATTCCTGTGGCTTTCCTCAAGCATCCCATGCTCCTGGCTTTCTACTGTTCTGGGATGAAAAGACATCTGTATTATTTGTACTCACAGGGTTATTTTATTTTATTTATTTATTTGTGTGTGTGTTTAGAAGTTGCCGATTTACTTATTTTATATATTTATTTTTTTTTTCTTTTCTTTTTTTTTAATGGCCGGCTCAGCCTGCTTTGGGGGTGGGGCTGGCGCAGCATGTGGTGCCGGGGATTGAACTGCGGTCCCTGAGGTTGCCTAAGCTTTCCTAAGCAGGCACTTTAGACTGCTGAACCATCTTGCTGACCCCTCACAGGGTTATTTTAGTATTATTTATAGTATCTAAAATATAGAATCAACTTATATATCCATCACTGGATAAGCAAAATGTGGTATACAAGGTGTGATGAAACATCTAAATTTAAACATTTCATACAGTAAAAGATACACTGGTCCTAATTCCTCCCAGAATCTTCCTGTAGCTCTGAACATGCATATCCTGTTATTCTTGCCACTTTCTAAAGCAGTTCTGGAAGTACTTTGATATGAAAGTCTTTAGAACATATTACACTTGACCTTAGCCAAAAGGCCAAGAAGAGATTAAAAAGTATTACAAAAAATATAGTTGAATGCTGCTTCCCAATGTCATCCAACAGAAATACAAGATCATAAAGACAAGCACTAGACTGTGTCCTAATCTACTGTATCCACTTGATCTGGATCTGGCACTATGTGACTACTGGTCTTTCCCTAAAGTCCAAATGACCATAATAAGTAAATACTTTGAGTCAGTTCAGGACATCAAGGCAGCCATGACAACACAATAAAAACATGAAAAGGAAACTCTGTTGGAACCCGCTAAAGTTAGAAACTGATCATATGTGTGGGAGGGCAGGACAAGGCCAGAGTGTCTGAAGCAGTCGGCCTATCTCAGTCTATGAAAAACCTCCTGCCTGGTCAATTTCAGCTATTACTCACTAGGCAATCTTGTGTTTCCTGATACTAACTGTGCTACTGTTGTTCTTGTGGCCCCTTGCCAGTGGTAAATAGGCCACCACCTGACCCATGTCTTGTCTCTTGTCAATTTTTTCCTCATTGCTGTCACTGTTTCTCCTTGAGGTACATCAAGAGACCAACAAGTCCCTACATTTGGCACCTTGAACAGGACAGTCAGTAAGATATAAGTGGGCAGCAGGAGACTTCTAAGTATGTACAAAAGGGGAGGGAAGTGAAGGTTAGAGCCAGTATTCAGCACAGATAATCCGCTACTGGTGCATCATGTATAAAGTGTGGGGATGGAGGCCCAGTAGGGCCAGAAAGGGCTCATTAGGGCCAGAAACAAGTTCACTGTGGCAAGAAATGGGTTTACCAGGGTCAGAGAGATAAATAAGCTTAAAGAGAGAGAGAGGTTTGAAAGAAGCCAAAAAACAAAAGTTGTACTGAGTTAAAAATAGGAGAAATAGAATCTCAAGCACCACAGAGGTATATGTATGTAGAAGTGGTTTGGGCATGCTTGTTTCTTATATTTATTTTTCCTTTCTAAATTCTGGTTACAAAAGGGCCAGCCAGACAGTTCAGTGGATTAAAGTGCCTGCTTAGGCAGACACAAGGAATGGGGTTTGATCCCCAGCTCTACATGCCCGAAGACTATGGAGTAAAAGCAGCAACCAGAGGCAGACCCCAAAACAAAATGTCTCCATGTTTTGCCTGGTATCATCAATGCTGATTACAGAGGGAAAATCAGGGTTATAGTTCAGTTCTACTCAAAACATTATTTAAATCATTCCAGACTCATATTGCTCAACTGGTCATTCTTTCTTTGCCAAAATTTTAAAAATTATGAATAAAAAAAGGAAATATTGGGATAAAAATAAAAATTAATTAAAGTAAGAAAAGGCCTTTCAAATATAAATATGGATGGCCTCAAGGTGTCAGCTACAGGTCTACTGTAACAAAGGTGCTGGATAGCTGATCGGAGTGATACAAAGGGCCATTCCACCAGAAATAGAACCTCACAAAAAAGCAGGAAATGGAGAGGATTTTTTCTCTCTGTTACAATTGACACTGAAAGAGAAGTTTTGACATTTTCCCCTTAAAGTGACTAATTTAGAAGGCTGTTACTATCCTAAGGATAAACACAGTTTGCCTTTGAAAAAATCAGGTTCCTAAGATTTACAACAAAGGGGATATGTAAAGTTCTCTTGATTGCTTCTTTTTTCTCTTGATTCTTAATAAGAGTGATTGCTTGTTTACAACCCTAAATTAAATTGGTAAACAAAATCTTTGATATTTTACAAACAGATATAAAAGCAGCAGGGTTTAAATGTCACTTGATTTTGACATGCTATTTAAATAATGGTAGGCCTGCTGGTGGTCTTCAAGGGGGTCCAAGCTATGATCACTTTTTCATATTTGGGTCAGCGTATCCAACAGAGACATACTGCATCCCACACTGTTCAAATCAACCTTTCATGATTTTTTAAGTTTATTTGGTAATATTAATTGGATCCATCCAGATTTGGGGCTAACTTCTCTGGTGTTAATTGCCCTTATTCTTCCAACAAGTTAATTCAGTTTGCTTCTATTTTTACAGATGAGTCATATTAGGATAAGAGAGGCTATGTGATAGCTTCCTCTTCCAAATTATTAAATATAGGTTCCTCACTATACTATCAAAATTAAATTACAAAAACAAAAGGGAGAATCAATCCTTCCCACTTCACTTGTCTAGATATACTATTAAATGTTTAAAATTTTACAAAACAGGGCCAGGGATTTGTCTCAGGGGCACAAGCACCTGTGTGGCAAGTGCAAGGTCTTGAGCTCAATCCCTGGTACAAATAAAAAAAAAAAATTACACAACATAGAAATACATCAACAGAAAGATAATTCAATCAGGTAAAGCAAAAAAGTCTAATTTGGGGTCAAGGATATACTTGTGCTTTTTCCAGAGAATGATGAGCTACCTATTTGGGAACCAGAGTATACACACTATTTGATAACAGATCTCCGCTAATTGATGAACAAAAAAATCTGAGTAGTCTATTTATAACTATAAACATCTACAAATTGTAATATAGTTACTATAACTCAATTTGGTTAAAAAAAAATATATATATATATATTGATTTTTAAAGATGTTTGTTTTATATATTTGTTATTTATCTATTTCCATGATATTTCATTCATGAACAGCTAGTCTTTTTGTTTGAGCTCAGCAATTTTCTTATATCATTTGCTCATGATACAATTTGGGTTACAGACTTAAAAGCTTGCTTCCACCAAGGTTACTAGCTGGTTTAAGTGGTATCAAAATTAGTTTACTCTCAGGTTATCA
>PVKN010012251.1:0-20910 GCA_004027915.1 Capromys pilorides
ACCCTTAAGGCAGCCTGAGCCAGCAAAACAAAAAAAACAAAACAAAAAAAACCTACCCTTCTTTATTTCATATAGTACTTCCTGATGGCTAATTCTGCATCCTTTCCTACAATGCATCCTTCTTCCTTCCCTCAACTAGAGTTAACTCCATACTGTTATTTCACTTAAGGCCAACACCCTGGGTCGCTCTGTGAATTCCAGTCTAGCCTGTCTACACCATAGCCAATAAACTTCCTAAACCACAAATCTGAAAGTTTCCTTTCAGAAAAATTCTCAATCCTTGTGGAATAATCCAGCAGTGTTTCTCAAGGGCAGTGCTACCAGCACTAATGGAAGGTAGAGTCATCCCCCACCTCCATATTTTCCTAACGGTATTTGGTTATCTGTCCCTCCCAGCACCTGTGGTCTGGTGTGCTTCTGACCAGGTCCTTAGTCACAGGCACTCTCTTCTTAGCTATCCTCCAAGTGGTGATCTGTGGACCATCTTCCCAATGTCCAGTGTAGGCAGCCCAGGGTCAGCTAACTGGAAGAGCTGAAGTTTAAAATGTTTTCCACTGCACGTGTGGGCTGTGTCATCATGGGAGTGCCTGCCCTGTGGCAGCCACTACCCTCTCTATACAGGACAGCGAGGACCAAAATTCCATAGGCGCTAGCCAGTGGCCTTGCGGTATAGTATTTCCCATCTTCAAGTTGTCTGATGCCTCACCTCTAGGCCTAGGTGTTGGATTATGGGCTTAGTAAAACAATCAGCATAAGATGGGCATGCATTTCCGGGTTCCTCACGGACATTCCTCTTCTAGTCTGAGAACTCTCACCAACCCTGTGTCCTTGCCTTGGGATACAACAGTTAAGACTCCTCTCTACCTTGGTTCCACTATATCCTCCTCCTTGAGGGCTGCACATGACACCTTCACTGCTTCAACAGCCCTGCCAGAAATGGCTACAGTTAAGAAAGACTTATGCAACTTTCTATTTTTATCTCATTTGACCTCTTAGCAGTTACTCAACCCCCTCTCCATTTTGGAACTTTTCTTAGATTTTATGCTTCTCTCCTGGCTGCTATTTCTGAATCTTCTTTCTTGGTCTTAAGTGCCAATGTTCCTGAAGGTATCACTACTAATACACTGATGATTTTCATTTGTCTAAGTTTTCCTTTCTCATTCATCCAGTTTCTTTTTTTAATATTTATTTATTTATTTATTTGTTTGCTTGTTGTGTTCGTTTATTTATTCATTTTGTGGCTGGCTCAGCCTGCCCTGGTGGTGGTGCTGGCGCAGCATGTGGTGCCGGGGATCGAACTGCAGTCCCCGCAGTTGCCTGAGCTCTCCTAAGCAGGTGCTTTAGACCACTGAACCATCTCTCCGGCCCCTCATCCAGTTTCTTCTTGATGTCCCACAAAGAGCTCAAATAAATCCCAAGTTAAACTCTATGTCCTTGTACCATTCTTTTCTCATTTAATGGCATTCCAAGTTAGATGAATGTGAATTCTACAATCAAAATAAACCTAAGCTCTGATCCTGACTGTGCAAACTGTTCAGTCTCAAGCAGAAAAGCTTGAGCTTCCTTATCTGTAAGGTAGGAATATTAGTTTCTACATAGACTTCTTTGGTTCTCCACTACCCACAAAGTCTAAATTCCTGGAGAATTGTTAGATACAGCCCCCTTTCTTATCTGCAGATTCATTTTTACTTTGAATTATTTTTGGTTCCTTGAACATACCACATATACCTGCTGCACTCTGGACATACCTTCATAACCCTCCCCTCCCCTTCCACACCCAGCACACTACCTGTCACCTGTTAGTCATGTTTGTGCTCATCGTCTCTGAGAAGTTACTCTAGATTTAGGTGCCCTTCAGCTGAGGGTGGGAATTGTCAGTCTCCACAGTATTTCTCATCATATATATGACTTTTGTGTGTGTATGTGTGTGTGGTTGGCTCAGTCCGCCCTGGGAGTGGGGCTGGCGCAGCATGTGGTGCAGGGGACTGAACTGCAGTCCCTGTGCTTGCCTAAGCTTGCCTAAGCAGGTGCTTGTGTTAGACTGCTGGGCTATCTCACTGACCCAGCGTACATACGACAATTTAAGGAAAAGAGCAAAGGACAAAGATAGTTTTCAGGAGTGTGTATTACACAGGTCTAAGTGCAAGAAACGACAACAACTGCTATGTTTGCTTTAATATCTCTTCGGATGTCAGTGTGACATCTTGATGCTTTTGATGGCTCCCTGGTTCTTGGCCCCTCCAGAGCAGGTGGGGTTCAGTCTCTTGGATGAGTGGGCAGCTTGTGTGTGGAACTTTCTGCCTCCTGTCACCTGAGGCATCAGGCACTTTGGTGATGCTCAGGGATGGCTCTTCTTTCTTCACTTGTACACATTCTGACTCCCATAGCTGGTTTTGGGTGACAACTTCATGAGGTGGACAGGCCAGCCCACGGGAACTGAGTGACTGTGAGTTCTCTTCTTGTCCAGATGACAGATTCTTAGGATGAGCCAGAGTTGTGGTTTCCAAATCCTGAGAACTGGCTACCCCACCTACTGATATCTTTCTGCTTAGGGATACCTTATCTGGGCCCTCAGTAAGGAACTTCCAGGACCATGTGCCTGGCATCCCAGTGGTGAAGCTGGCAGCAGAACAGATGGTGGGGATGCATCCTGAATTGCTGGGACAAAGTGCTGTCAGTGCCTGGGTGTGGAGGTGCTGGGTCTTTAAGCTGCCTTCAGTGGGGGTGAGGTCAGTAGGTCCAGACCTTTCCAGACTGGAGGGTGGTAAAGAGGAGCTCGTAGCCTCCTCAAAGGCCTGTGGGCTCCCAAACCTCCTCTGGGGGACAGTAGGACCTTCTATTCCGGAAAATCCTACGATGACCCCTGTCTGTAGGCCTGGAACCTGGTTCCTTGGGTCTTTGGGCAAGATAATTTTCTCTTTTCCATCCTCTACTGTTCCTCCAGCGGGTAGATTCTGGCCCACTTCTGGGTTGGGTGTCAAGCTTGGTGCCTGTATACCCTGGCTGCTCTCTGGCTCCTCATCGGTGTCATCCTCTGAGGAATCTACCTCACGGATAGCTTCCTGCTTTTGCAATGACTCTCGCCGTTCAGCTCGGTCCTGCCGAAGTGTGCCCAAGGCCCGAGAAGGAGCAGACTGCAGCACCCCCTTCCCTTGCAGTGTACCTTTCCCAGACAGCACAGCCCTGGTTCCAACTATCTCTAGAGGGCTGGCTTCCCTGGGTGGCAGTTCCTTCTTTAGCTCACAGTGGGGCAGGTCAAGTCCATGTTTATGGGAAGGGGCTCGTTTCTTTTCAGAAGCAGCCAGTGCAGCTGCCAGTTTCTCAGCAGACTGTACCCGCTTAAGTAGTGGTGAACGAGGTGGCTCTGCACTCTTGGGCCTGGAGAGCTGCCTACCAAGTGGAGGTGACAAGTGAAGTTTGGTGGGAAAGGCCTGGGCTCCGTGGCCAGACAGCGGTGATGGAGAACGCTGAGGGGAAGCTGCTGGTGGAGGAGAAGGAGTGTGGGCCAGTGGTGACAGAGGGATGCTGCCTGCTGACTTGCGCCGTGGAGAGCGGTACTGGCGTTGGAGCTTAGGGGCCAGACCATGGAGGGAGCTGGGTCGTGTGTGTGCAGAACCAGCTGGGGAACTGGGCACGCTGGAGCTGGGTGAGCTGCTCTGTGATGAATTTCCTCCCACTTTACACAAAAAAGACAAAAACAGAGGCTTGTTAGGTACAGTGAGTGACTGAGTGGTAAGAGACTAAGTTGAAGGTACAGCCTTGAAGTGTTCCACCACGGCTCTAGACTACAAAGTCACGCCCACCCTTCATCAACTCCTCCCAAAACTACTGGACTTTTCAGAGACTGAAAGAGATTCAGAGTGGGACATGTAGGAAACAGAGTCCAGATTTTTCCCTGTTTCCCAGGAGGCTGTCTCTACTCTGCATAGAGCCCTTTGTACCTGAGTGTATAGCATCAGGGGCTACTCGGTAGCCCTGAGTGGGAGATCGGGGCGAAAGGCTATGGCTGTGTGTGGGAGAGACTGGCCCACTCTCCCCTGATGACAACGAGCGGTTAAGGGAAGAAAGGCTGCGGCTGGTGTGCAGCAGGGATGCCTGCTTTGTGATCTTCCGGAACAGGGAGCTTCTTTTTCTGCAGAGAGAGGAGATAACAGCTGAGCTGATGCACAGGGCATAGAATACTCTGGGACCAAAGCTAAGACATCCAGCAGAAGCCGACACCTGGTGCTTAGAACAAATATTGGAGCAAGCTTTGCTTACCTTTCTTGCCCATCCTTGCCCCGACTCCGCTTGGTCCTTCGGGCCATCTTAGCCTTGTAGCTGCCTTTCCGAGCTGGCCCCACTTTAATGGAGGTGTTCTCCAGAGGAGTTGTTGAAATAGATACTTTGTTTCCACTCTGGGAAGCACAACAAAGGATAAAGCTAAGCCATGACAGCCGTGGGGTTCTCTTGACCTTGATCTTTGACATGGCTTTTGACCTTGTATCAACATGTCTGAACAAGACTGATTTTTCACTCTCTCCAATTAGGAAAGTGCTTCCACTGGCACTCAGGCAGGAAGACAATGAAGAGTCTTTCTTGGCCTATCTGACAGTTCTACTTATAGCTAAGATCCCTGGGTCTTGGCCAGTGAAGGTACTGCCTTCTGGAAAAAAACCCATGCCATACCCTCCCCCCTCCTCTCCTCATAAGGCTAAGAAGGTCTTTCAAGGACTATAGCAGGCAGCATTCTTAGGACTAACCTTCAGGATCAGCTCTACCACCTCTGTATGCACCAGACCATGCACAGGTTCCCCATTGACGTGAGTGATGAGGTCACCCTGATGAAGCCCTGCTTCACTGGCTGGACCTCCATCTTCCACATGCTATTCCAAAAAGAGAAAAGTCACTAATCTGGAGCTTAAACAGGAAGTGTGGGGCTTGATCTTGCCTAGCCCTGACCCCCTTTACCATCACCCTGTGACCTCTGTGAATAATGGGGACAGCAACAAAAGAAAGGACACACAGGCTCTGCTAAGGGGAAGGAAGAAAAGTGATGAAGCTGGGAGACAACAGGTCTAGATGGCCAGACATACCCACACCATGTGGTGCACAGTGTAGACATCTGAGTCACCCATGTAGACACGAATGGCCCGCAGAGTGAAACCATACTTTTTGCCAGCTCGGTGGATGATGATGGGAGGCCTCAAGTTGCCAAGGGCTGGCAAGAAGTCCCTACTTGGAGAAGAGTCCCTGGATGATGGGTTGGATGACTGGGAGTGCGGGGACATAGGGCTGACCAGTGGAGAACAGGTGTGGTGCTCTGGAGAAGAAGAAGCCAGGACTTAGTGGGTCATCGGCCATGGTCTAGCTCGTAGGCTGGCCCTCTGTCTAGTCTGTTGAGTCCTATCCAGCTCTAATTACAGACAGAGCTAAAGCCAGGTGCATCTTCCCCATAACTCCTGACCCACAAAGCCTTCTCATCTATCCAGAGCTTTCCAAGCTCACACAGGAGCCTGGGTGATGGGAAATAGCAGCTAGCATTTATGTAGCAGGAATGATACATACTCTTGTGCTTTATTTAAGCATCACAATTATCCTATGAGCTGGGCATGGCGACATATGCCTGTAATCCCAGCACTTGGGAGGCTGAGGTAGGAGGATCATTGTGAATTCCAGACCCCCGCCCTCTACCCAATTTGTGCCTGGACTACAAAGTAAGCTCAAGGCCAGCCTGAACTGCAGGGGAGACCCTGTCTCAAAAAAAAAGAAAAAGAAAGAAAAATTATCCTATGAACTAGCTACTATTTATATCCAGTTTTTAAAGCTTGAAAGGCTTAAAGAACCTGTCAAAAGCCTTTAGTGACAGAGGCAAGAATTGCACAATAGCCCTCAGCCTCAAAGTCTGCATTTATTAAATGGTGCTTTCCTGTCCTCCTGCACATACAGAACCCCAAGACACCAACACACACCTTCAGAGACTTGTACTTTCATAACAAAATGACATATAGTCTCTGATACCTACAGACACACACACACACCTGCCACTCAGGTCCCTTCTCAAGACCACGGAGATTCCAAATTATTTTCTTATGAGTTTGATCTTAGTTCCCTGGAGATCTTACCTGCAGGAATGAGGAGGGAAAGGGCTGTAGCTGAGGCAGACTTGATTACTTTGTTGAGAGGGTGAGTGGTGCGTTTCTCTATAGAGTCCCCAGAGAGTAGACGGTGGCGAGCCCTACGCACAGCCAAGTCACTGATGGCCTTGGCTGTAGCTCCCTCAGCCAGCTGTGGGGTCCCATGGCCTCGGGTCTCTATGGCTGTGGGCCCAAGTAAACAATGAGATAATGAAGCTGAGACCCTCTCCCTGCAGTATCCCTCAGAAAGCGTTTTGGCTATCCACTGTGCACACCTGGACAGGAACTGCTGCCCTGGCTGACAGACTCTTCATCTGATTTCAGCTGTCGTTCCACTGGCTGCTCAGGAATAGGCCAAGATGCTCCTTCTCCAGATGGGGGTGTCAGAACCCATATGCCTTCCTGCTGCTGCCTCCTAGGAGTGCTACGAGCCTCCTCTGGGGCCTCGGGGAAGCGAGGCACATCCAAGAGGCCTGAGCAATGGCGTCGCACTGTCATTGGAGGGCTCGAGTCACTCTCTGTGTGGGACGACTCAGACACTGACAGCTGCTTCCGTAATCTGTGAGTCATGAGGCCTGGGGTGAGATGACCTAGGTGGTATCCCTCTTCCCACCCAGGCTTCCTTGGGTTACATGAGAGCTATAGTCACAGAAAACGTCCTCTCAGACATTCTTCCAGGACTGCCCTTGGGAATGCTGCCTCATTGCCATGCCCTTCCCAGGATACATTTGCAGAGCTCCCTTCCCTCTAACCAATCTGTGCCACCTACTCTGCTGAGTACTAGGTGCTTACATCTCAGGGGAGCCAATCACCCAGTTCCGGTCCCGGGTCTTGAGCCCTGCCAGACCCAGGCTATCTGAGTGGTCCTCCTTCTCTTCACTTAGGCTGCGCTTCGTAGGGGGTGGTGTCTGGCGTTCCTCAAGCAGGGAGAGCCGTTCCATGCTACTGTATACCTGTGGGCACATGGGACACAATGGGGATAGCTCTAAAACCACACCTCCCGATGCACAAAAGACATCCCTGGCACTGAGGTATGTGAACAAGTTCTTTCCTTTACTCTCGGGAAATAATTATTCCATTGGTCTAACTTGGCCTGACCCTGGTAGCTCATGTCAGGAACTGGAGTGGTTCTATATAGCCCCAGACCTCTGTTCCTGTCTTCCTAGAGGTGTTCCTAGTGTCAGTTCCTTGAGCCTGTCCCAGGTATGTCCCTCAGTAGGTCCGCTTCTCCTGACCCTCTAGGTTGAGAGTCCTCAGTTGTACCTTGCTAAACCTTGGAGAGCAGGAAGAGAACTGGCGAATCTCAAGGCAGCCATCCTCACTCACTTCCTCTTCTTCTTCTGAGTCCACGTGGTGGTATCGCTCTGAGCGGGCTAGGCCAGATATACAAGACAGTTCCCTTCAGAGCCCCTGCTGGTAGCATTCTTGTGACCCTCTGAGACCTAAGCAAGGTCCTGAAAAGTTACTCTCAATGTGAAGTATGAACAGACATCTTTGAGCGAACAGGTGGGACCTATACTCTACCTTATACCACCAGTAGCCTTACTGTCAAAGTAGCTGGTGTCATCCTCTGACTCCAGTTGAGGAATAAATTCAGCCTTCTGGCGAAGAAGTCCTGTCCAGTCCAGTCCCGTGAAGAATGGGTGCTCCTTTACCTCATAAGCACCACCTGTAGACAGGGGAAGGCATGGGTTAAGGGTGGAGTAAGATGCATGGAGTCCGAGGTAGCAAATCAAGGAGGAAGCTGACCCTGAGAAAGGCCCAGAAACCCTAGCTCCAGTACCTTTCTTTCTCTTTTTGTGCCTACACTGGGCACAAGGCACAGAGTTTTTTAGGATCCAGGGGGCCTGCCTGAACCTGAACCCTGAATCACAGGGTGTGTGAACTAGCCACCCTTCTACCCATTTCAAGTAGTGAGAAAGGAGAGTGGGATATGATCTACCTGTGCCCAGTCTGTCCAGAGGCTTTTGGTGAAGCAGTTTGGAGGTGAGGTCTTGGGCCTCTGGGGGCAGTGCATCGTCACCCTCAGGCCACACAATCTTATCTAATGTCATCAGGAGTGAAAAGGGAAAAAGAAATTGTCAGTAGAGTGGAGAAATGCAGAAGGCAGCCCCAGGATAGTACAGGAAAGCAAAAAGGTTCCACTCCAGAGCCCCTCAAAGCCTAGCTTAGGTATCAGGAATACCATGTACATATGGGAGTCACATGAGCACAAACAGATCAAGCTTCAGGGGACACAGTGCATGTGTGCATGCACCCGCACAGATGCCCCCAACCCAACTGCCAGACCCAAGAAGCAAGCACATCAAACACTCGCAGATTCAGAACAAGAGCTCCAGAGACTCGTAGGTGCATGCATAAATCATATTTGCAGATCCAGACTGTCGCCACACTGGACCAGATGATGGTACCTACCACTGATCACTTGCCCAAAGAGCTCCTCCGGAGTGTCTCCAAAGAAAGGGACGCAACCCACCAGGAACTCATACAGGATTATGCCCATGGCCCACCAGTCTACTGGCTTTCCATAGCCCTGACGCAAGATCACCTCTGGTGCTATATACTCCGGCGTCCCGCACACCTGGGCACAGAGAAGCCAGGCTGGCTCAGCATCCTGAGGAAGCTCACTGGTATGATGGCTGTTCCCACCCGCAGAGCAGAAACGTCTCTAAATGAAGTCTCAGTTAATAAATGAAGTCAGTGGGAGCCCAAAGAAATTGGAGTTGGAACTCTGGGTGAGGTGGACTTAATATATTTCCTTCTTAACCAAAATGTCTAATTCTAGTTGGAAATTGCCATCCTCTGAGCTACTAGTGCCCCTTTTGGAATCTGGTCCCATAAATGGCCTTTGCCCTCTCACTTCCCAAATAACAGAATCTACCAGTCATGTGACTACTATAGGGACTTGTGAACATTATACTTAAAATGTCAAATCAGGGAATCCTAGGAGGCTACTCTCAGAAAACTGGGTCACATCCAAATGGAAATTTGGAGCTATGTTTCATAAACAACAAGACCCAGGGAAACTTTGACCTATACCCTGGCTAGAGCTTCAGTACTGACACCATATAAAGCCCTGTATTTATGGTTATATGACCAAATTTTTCTGAACTCCAAGGAGGAAGATAACTGGATTCATAGTCACATAATTCTCATGGGCCATCCTGTTTTTTGTTTTGTTGTTGGTGTTATATTTTTGGATGAACTGAGGATTAAACCCAAGGCTGAGCTAATCATCAGGCCTTTTACAAATATATTTACTTAGAGATAGAATCTTGTTAAGTTGCCCAAGGAAGGTTCAAAGTTGGTGATTCTCCTGTCTTAAGTCTCCCAGAGAGCTGGTATTATAGTCATGCACCACACTGCCTAACCCCCTCTTATTTTCCAAATGTGCTACCTATTACAATGCCTCTCTGGAATCAAATGTAGAAAAGATTCCAGTATTAACATCTGGCTACAGGGTAAATATGCAGTTCCAAGAACTAAGCCAAGAGGTCTAGAACTCAATCCCCAAGGTCTCACCACTACCTTACCTGCTTGTCAAGGAATTCTCGGGCATCCTTCTCAATGTGGCCTTCATACAAATTGGTTGTCAGACTCATAAGGCCAATTTTAGAAAGTCCAAAGTCAGTGAGTTTGATGTGCCCCATGGATGTAATCAGGAGACTGAAAGACCACAGAAACAAAACCATGGAGTTATCTTCTGGTTTTCTAAGAGTGCTGATTTTAATATTTATCAAATTTCCCTACCCAAGCTGAAGTAATGTGAGATTTAAGTAGAGGCAGCTGTGAAAATACTAAACAGCTTGGATTTTCTACATACTGCCTCTGCACAAGCAGTCAACCTGCCTTTTGTCTATTCCTGTGACTCTTTTTCTTTATTGCCCAGTCAGTACTTTCTTTTTTACAGAACTGAGATCAGCTCATCCTAAGCCTGTTGCTCTAGTCCTGGTCTTGTGTGTTCTCATTTGAGTGGCTCACAATACACATTTCAGCACAAGGGGAAGAAAAGGAGACACAATCTGGCTCTGTGTTCATGGCTGTCTTGGAAGGTTGGATGAGAGAAACCAGGAATCAGATCTCCTTGCATATTCTGTGGAAGTCACTTCACTTTGTGCCAAAGGCTTCATCTTGCCACGCTTTATTCTAATGACTCTTAAGTCACTATCTCTGGCTCTGATTTTATGACTATCAACTGTCCAGATATTGCAAATTAAATCTGCTTCAAACAAAAGCCTGATTCTTAACTGGCTCCTCTTCTAAATGAAAAATGGCATTTTCTGTCATTTACTGAGCTTTGAAAACACTTTAATATTGTAATAAATACTTTGAAAATGCTCTAGAGCTAGCTCAGTAGTACAGCATTTGCCTAGCATGTGCAAGGCCCAGGGTTCAATCCTGGTGCCATTTAAAAGGAAAAATTTGGCCCCCAAAAGGTTTTCTAGAGTAACCAACAGCAAAGTTATTAGTCTCATTATAGATAGGAGGAACATGAGGCTCAGGAAAATTTAATAAGCCAACCTCACAGAGTTAACAAGCATGAAGAGACCATCTGAAATCAAGTCTAGTATCAAAGCTTCTTTTTTTCTTTCTTGTTGAAAGCTTCTTTTTACATAAGGCTCACTATCCTGTACCAGCCCCAAGCTAGTAATCTCAAAGGTATCTGAGCCTCCTTCTGCTTCCTCACTTTCCTTTTCAGCCTCAGCCCCACATCTGTCCTTTCTGTTTCCATGCACTATTCTCTTTATGCTCCATCCTGCTCCTCTAATAAAATATAGGAACTCCTGCTTTGGCCTGGTTTCCTGAAGTGGTCTCATACCTTCTACTGGCAGTAACCTTTCTAAACATAAACCAGAATCTCATGGTTTGGTAGAGATGGCATCTCAAAGGTATGTCATTTTATCCTACCTGTGGTTAACAGGCTCTTCAAAAGTTCTCTGAGTCCTTTTAGAGGAAAACCTAAACTTAAAAGGGCCCTTGATATTTAGCCCCTGCCTTTGCCTAAGATAAGGACATGTATTATCTATAGTTCTTGAATGGGTCGTGTCCTTTCATACCTGTACATCTCAGTAGATGTTGTCCTCCTTTCTACATTTTCCCAATGAAATAAAGCTTTTTAAGAATATATATATATATATATATATATATATATATATATATATATATAATCTGCTTCCCACACTAGACTTAAATTCAATATAGTGCTGGGCACAGAACAGCTATCTGTTGTTGTAACACCCATTCAGCCATCTATTATTAGATGTGCCAGTTTTTTTGTTCTTGCTTAGTTCTTCAGTGGAGTCCCTCAGTGATGCTTTCACGTCACTGAAGCTTTATGATGCTCCTGTCAGACCCCGTGGCAATGATCTTTGCATATGGGATTGTCAGGGCTTAGAAGGACACACACATGAACACTGTTTCCTAGTAGCTATTCTTGGATAGATTCAAATATTCTGAGTTTGTATTTATTGAGAAACTCAAGAGGGAGATCTTAAGACAGTGGACCTAGATTGTGGGCATACTTATCAGGCTTGAGGTCACGGTGCACAATGCCATAGTTGTGTAAATACTCCAGGGCCAGCACAGTTTCTGCAAAGTACAGACGCACCATATCCACAGGTAAAGCACCTATGTTCTTCAACAGAGTAGCACAATCTCCTCCTGCAAGAAGCCCAGGCTACCATGAGGGAAAGATCTGGTTTCCTGCTCTAGCCAGTTCTCAGGTTTGCTGTCTAGAGTACCCTGGTGCTGGAAATTGTGACTCTAGCCCCTCTATTGCTGACATAGTTGGAAATGAGTAGGAAGGGGAGAGGGAAGTAAAATGAACTTTCCATGGCAAGATTATCATGTGGGTGAGAAAAACAAGGCCTTTATGCCTGCATGATGACTTGTAGGGATAAGACTTGAATTATAGGACAGGAATACTGTTAAGCGTTTAACAGCTAAAACTACCACTGATTTGTTTCTTTCCTATTGGCTTTCATTCATTTTCTTTTGCTTTCATTAGTTTCTAAGTACAATAACAGTATAAACTCCCAGCATATACTTACAGAATTAGATGGGCAATTTTTCAAAAATTTATGTTATGGCTGGCTCAGCCTGCCCCGGGGGTGGGGCTGGCACAGCATGTGGTGCCAGGGATCCAACCATGTTCCCTGTACTTGCCTAAGCTTGCCTAAGCAGGTGCTTTAGATTGCTGAGCTATCTCACTGGCCTGGCAATTTTGTTCAGCTTCAATTTTAAGCCTCATAGAAAATATCTTTGGGAACTATACACAACTATGAGAAGGGGAGAGGCAATCACTGAAGAGCCCTTCCCATCTCCAGGACTCTTTTCTATGCTGCCTACTAGTGCATTCTCAAAACATTCTGGGTGGTTTTAATGGGTGTTCTATTTACAAACCATCAGCCTGGGCAATGGTTCCCATTTCTTCTGAGCACTAATACTATGAGCACCTGGCCTTGGGCTTTCATTGTTCTGCCAGCTCTTTTTTCCTGTCACGTGCTGGTTGAAGAGGGTATGCAGGGTTTGAGTAGAATTCCATAGTTGATGGGCTCCCACATTCTGTTTCAGGGTACCTTTCACTGTAGCTGATATAGGGAGCCTCGTAAGGCAGAGAGCTTTGTTCTACTAAGATCCTGTGGCTGAAACCAATGCCAAAGAGGACTTGGAAGCTGGCCCTGAAACTTCATTCCCATGTGAGGCTATGGCTCCCATTTAGGGCTAAGGCTCAAATTGTACCACAGTCCCAGTACCTTCAACATACTCCATCACCATGCACAAGTGGCGCTTGGTCTCAAAGGAGCAGAACATGCTGACCACAAAAGGGTTCTCAGCAAAAGTCAGTATGTCACGCTCCACAAAGGCCTGCTGGATCTGGTTCCGTAGGATCAGGTTTTGTTTGTTGATCTTCTTCATGGCAAAGCGCTGCCGTGTAGACTTGTGCCGTACCAGGAATACAGCCCTGGGAAACACAACACAGCCCAGCCTAGCCTGCATGGGCTTCAGTATCTGAACTATGTTCCTTACCACCCAAACTGCTTTTTCACACCTTATAAATGAATGGAAGAAGGGAGCAGAGCTGTACACATTAATGAGAGGGATTTAGGACCCCTTACAACTAACTCTCATAACTCAGAAGTTTCCTGATAGACCATGTCCCAAGGAACACAGCTCAGGGACAGGAGTAATGCTACCAAAGAAGTCTGAGAATCTTGCCTGAGAAAAGAATAATGCTGTAATGTCAGAGGAAACCATTCTTGTCTTTCCATGAGGCTTCAGGAAGGGAGAAAGTCCCTTCCTACTGCCCATGACACCTACTGCCCATGGAATTGGGAAACATAGTTCTAGAAGAAAGAGACCAAGTGCTGACTCAACTCCTTTCCTGGCCACACTCTGACCCCTGCCTTTACCCATAAGCGCCATTGCTGATGAGCTTAATGGTCTCAAAGTCCTCTTCAGAGGGGGTCTTTTTAGATGGCAGACATGCCCCACGGCTCTGGAAGACAAGGGAAAGGCAAGAGGTAAGCATGTTTCTGAAAGCCCACATGCTGGGGGATCTACGGCGCCAGTCCCAGCTCAACGCTCAGCTGTGCTGGAGTCTTCTGCCTATTCTTCCCCCAAAGCAGCATGCCTTCTCAGTGTTTGCAGCTGCCAACTACACATCCTTCTTCAGGTGTTCTCTTAAATAGAATTAACGGTCCTTTGTTTCACAGGGCTCAGCTTCCAGGATTGGAGCACGAGCTCAAGTTCTTTACCTCGACTGAATCATCTGTCTCTGGAGTATCAGGACTGTCATAGCTGCTCAAATGGGCCATTTCTAGAAACATAAAAGGACACAAAAGAAAAAAAATGTGTGTGGCAATGTCAGACATCACGGTACCCAAAGTTCACACAATAGGCACATGTGAGGTAGGCATTAGTACTTTCTGCCTGGGAGATAAGTACAATCCTAGAACTCTATCTTTACTATAGTCAAAGATTTTGGACCAGCAATCAAGCCAAATGTTATTGTACCACTATTTCAAGAAGTCTAAGGGGCTGAGGAGATAGCTCTGTGGCACAAGTGCCTGCCCGGCAAGTGCAAGGTCATGAGTTTGAACCCTGGTCACGCAAAAAAAAAAAAAAAGTCTAGTGACATTCACAAGGTCTGGCCAAAAGTTTCTCTCAATCTTCGCAAATATCCTGGAAAACAAGATTTAAGGCTGGGTTACCAGTAACTATCCTATTGGCCTAGGCTATTTTACTTGCTGGATGGGGCTGGGAAGCAGGGGAAACAGAACAAGACAACTATTGACCAGGATGTGGAAGCCCATGGTTCATGGAGGGGTTCAGCATGAAGCCAGATAAATGCAGATATCCTGAGTTGGACTATTCCAGATAGGAAGATTTGTAAGGTAGCCAGTAGGAGAAAAAGAAAGTACATACATGGAAGAGGTGATCATTTTTTGAAACTATGATTGTGGTTCTTTATTGTACACCTCATTTGATAACGAGGCTCTAAATCCAAACTGGCTGGGTGTAAGGGAGCTAGAAGGTCCTGGGACACAGAAGGCAGTTGCAAACAGCATTTTCAAAGGAAAGGAACTCACAGAGACCACAAAGTGCCTCAAATAGTCTTTTTTTTTTTTTGGGCCTCTTGTAGTCTAAAGGTTTTTGATACCATGTTGTGCTTACACTCAAACTAAATCTCTTTGCAATACCAGGCAGCATGCTCACCCTCAAGTGGGTCCCGTGTAAGGCCCAGTTGGCCAACAATGTAGCGGGGAATGTCACATTTAATTCCATGTCCCTCTTTAGCGTGGCCTTCAGCTGCTTCTAACAGGTGATAGAATTCTTCAGGGTCAAACTCCTGCACAGGGGGAGAGATGGTGAGTGGTGAGAGATATACCTCTGGTTTTATACAATATAGCAGAAAGGGGCAAATGATAAGGCTTTCTTTGTGGTACTCTGAATACCCAGAAACAATATGATTTGGGGATTACAGAAGTAGAGTTAAAGCTAAAGCTATCTTACAGGCCATTCCCAGGTGACCTCCTATGCATGTCTTCCCAGCAATAAGAATATGAGCTTTTGGTTTTAAAAAAATCTCAGCCTACTCACTTGGTGTTCGAGTCTTTCAGTCCAGAGCAGTCCTGCCACACATTCAATTGTAGTTCCCAGCCCTAGTGATGAAAGTCTTCAAATATTTACCAAGTACTTCTTGCGTGTAAGAAGTTGATGATCCAGTCCTTGGTTTATATCATACAAAGGCCTTACCTCTGAGTGTTTAGCAAGTGTCACACTCTGAGCTAAATCCCAAAAATTCTTTGACCCCAGTGAAGACAGTATAGCTCACTGGGATGCACGGATGCATCCATCCATGGTTGTAGAAATAGGCAAGAACAGAAAACCAGCAAGCAAACCTGCCGGGCTTCAAGCTTGTGCTGCACCAGACTTCATGTTCTCTAGCCTCTCCACTTTGTACTTGCTTTCAATCTCTTAGTCTCTGCTGGAGAACTATACTATACCTACGTGGATGTCACCTAAGACAGATCTGGAAGTCCTTTTAACTTCTTATTCTCAGCTCTGATGAGAATAATGTCTACCTTGTAAATACTTCTCAAATCCAAGTATCTTTTCTCCTCCCATGGTCCTAGTTTTGTTTACCCCATCTCACACGAATTGTTTTAAGTGTCTTGGAAGTAGTTTCCCTACTTCATCCTGCCCGATCTTCCAATTTACATCTATGAGAGGCCAAAGTAATTTTTCTTAGAACTAAATAACAAGTAGGAAACACTAGCATGTGTAATACATGTATAAATCTCAAATACTACACTGATTAAAAGAAGTAAAAATATACTAGTTTTGTAACATGAAACGTTTACAAAGGTAAACGTCTCCATAGGGAGAGAGCAAAAAAGTGATGCCTAGAAGACAAAATAAGGGGCACGTGAAAACTTTTTGAGGAGACAGAAATGTTATCTAGGACCAGGGATGTAGCTCAGCGGTACAGTGCCTACTTGGCAAGCACAAGGTCGTTCAATCTCCAGTAAAAAAAAAAAAGAAAAAGAAATGTTGCCTAGGTCAGCTATGGCAGTGACTATACAGATGTGCATTTTTGCTAAAACTCAATGAAATTCATAGTCCAAAAGGATATATTTTACTGTATACAAATTCTACTTAATATAGTTGGTTAAGAAAAAAGTCATTTGACTGTGGCATCTACTAACTTAAACTTTCTGAAATACAAGACACTCCTGAACTGAACACCTAACACCCTCATGATCTTGAATGGCTTACTTTGCAGCTTCACCCTTCACCAATTCTTTAAACACATCCTGACCTTCACTGCATGTCCCATTTTATGTTTACCTGGCAAATCTGTAGTCCTTCAGGATACTAAATAGCCCACATGTCCCCCATGAAGCTTTTACTACATGTTTATTCTTTACTTTTTTTTTTTTTTTAAATTTTATTTATTTATTTGTTTGCTTGTTGTATTTGTTTGTTTCTTTATTTATTCATTTTGTGGCTGGCTCAGCCTGCCCTGGTGGTGGCGCTGGCGCAGCATGTGGTGCCGGGGATCAAACCGCAGTCCCCGCAGTTGCCTGAGCCCTCCTAAGCAGGCGCCTTAGACCACTGAACCATCTCGCCGGCCCTTATTCTTTACTTTTTAAAGAAACTCTTTTATTTATTTGGTACAGGGTCTCACTATGCAGCTTGGACTGATAGTGATTCTCCTGTCTCAGCCTCCCCAGTGCTGGAATTACAGGCATGAACCACCAAGCAAGGGCCAGCACAGCATGTGGTACCAGGGATTGAATCCTGGTCCTCGTGTTTGTCAGGCAGGTGCTTAGACTACTGAGCTATCTCCCCAGCCGTACTGTATGTTTATTCTAAGGAGCATTCTAAAGCACTGCTTTCATTAGGCTCCCAGTGTACCTTGTACTGATTTCAGTCATGACATTTCTTATAATATAATATCATTATTTACATGTCCACATGCCTTCTACTTGCTGATGCCACTAAAGAGGAAGCAGCCTGAGTCAGGAAGTCTAGTATATTCCTATGTGTCCCTCCAGTGTCTACCAATAAAGTAAATACTCAATGAAGTATGGCTAACTGATTAAATGAAAGACTTCAATTGTACAAACTAACCTCCCTCTGCTCTCAAGGCTCCTGGGCCCAAAGGCCTCACTCCAGCTCAGGGTAAGAGTGGGTTTGACTCTTACTTTGTACCCTACCCTTCAGAGCCATTCTTTTGTCCTTACAGGAACCTGTTTAGTTTGCTGATGCTTGCAAATCATATTTTAAAAATGTTTTTATTTGTATATGTTTAAAATACATAATGATTATATTGCTCATGGGGAGTTGGTACATGTATATCACACATCTTAACTCTTTTTTTCATTCCCTTTCTCTTCCCTCCATGTCTTGGTCTGCTTCTCTTTTGCAAAATATCTATTTCCTATTTTTTTTTTTTTTAACTAGGGATTGAACTCAGGCCCTTGAGCTTGCCAGGCAAGTGCTTATTCTACTGAGCTATCTCCTCAGTCCCTCTCTATTTCCTATTATCTTTTACTTTGCTCTTTATATTTTGGGTTTCTCATGTAAGAGAAACCATGCTTGTGTGTCATGATTTAACATGTTTGTATGTTGTGTGTGTGTCTGATTTATTTAACTTAACACGGTTTCAACATGCATCCATTTTCCTAAAATAACTCATTTATTCTTCTTTATTATAAAGTAGTACACCATTGTATATAAAAAGAACATTTAGCACTTGCTTAGGCAAAGTGCACTGGCGAGGGTTCAATTCCTGGCATGCTGTGCCACGCTGGCACTGCCCCAGAGCAAGATTGAGACTGGGTGTGGTGGCATGTGCCTGTAATCCCAGTGCTTGGGAGGTTGAAAACAGGAGAATCACTACAGTTCAATCTATGTAGTGAGACCCTGGAGACCCGTACCAAATACATTAAAAAAAAAAAAAAAAAAAAAAAGCACATTTATTTTATCCACTCATTTGTTGATGGAAATATAAGCCATTCCCAAGATTTAGCTATTCTGAGTTGTACTGTTATAAATTTGAATATATTTTATCACTGTAATATGATGTCTTTAACTCTTTTTAAAAAAATACCTAGAAGAGAAATTGCTGGTTCACATGGATTTCTATTTTTTGTTTTTTGAGAAATCTCTACTGATTTCCAGAATGGTTATACTATACTTATTTACATTCCTACCAGCAATGTAGAGTGGCCTCTCCCAATGGGCTTGGCAGTATTTATATTTCATTTCTTTATGACAGCCTGAAAGGTCAAATCTAAGTGTTGTTTAAATTTTGCAAATCATATTTAAATAAAGATCTCAGAAAGAGTAGTGGTACTACTATAGTTTTACTGTGAATAAAATACTTACCCTACAGCCCTCTCTCCCATCTTCCTACCTAAGCTTCTCAGAGACTACTCACCAGGCACTCTAGGAGTCGAGCTGGGCGGGCAATGACAATCATCAGTTTTTTTACCAGCTGCATTACAAAAGTCACCTCGGAGCTCTCTGAGCGCTCATGAGCCTAAAGAGACACAAAGGCTGCTTAAGCAACTTACAGGCCAAATGTGGCTAAGCTAAGCAGGACTGCACTGGGCAGACCTGACTACAGGGAAAAAATACTTAGCAGCAGAGAGAACTCCATAAAACAAAGCACTCAGAGAAGATTAATCAGCTCTGAGAAAGAAATCCAAGTTGCTTATCTGGAACCAAAGCTTTAGAATACTATACAACACCAAGGGATGTCACATAGACGCACGACTTTATCTGCTCTTTCATTCAATAAACTTCACTTACCTTCCAGTCCCCTGCTCAACTCTCAATGGAGCATTCACTGACATTCACTTTGTATCCCAAACAGATGGTAAGGAACAGAAAGGCCTTAATAGCAGGGAGTGATATGACCAGAGAGGTACTTCAGAAAGATCACCATGGCTATACACTAAGAGGTCATGTCTAAAAGCAGGAAAATTCATTAATAGGCAAATGTAATGATTTAGATAAAAAAGGCAGAGTAAGGATAGAGAAAAGTACAGACATAGCCTTAGACGATTTGTGAAGTGGACTTGCGGGGGGAGCATGGCAGAAGCAGGAAGAGAATGTAACTGCAATGTCACTTTTAAGGGAAATTTAATTATACCCATATATGAATAGAAACTATTATAAGGAAATAAATAGTATAGGCAAGAATAAGGAAAGAGCAAATTAAACGTGGTTTAAGGAAAAAGACCAAGTGGAAAAGCTAGGGACAGTGTGAGATAACCTATACCAGACAAGGAACCCTTTTCTCTTTTTACTGAGAACTCTTTAAACCTTCTAGGAGCTACACTTATACTGTGTGAGCCTACGCACCTTCCCGCCTACTTCTAAGAGCTGATCAGTGTAGACTGTTTTTCTGGGAATGTAAAAAGGGACAGAGACAGTTAATATCAGTGTAGCAGAATTGTGTAATTTTTCATTTGAGTGAAAGGAAGTGACCATTCTTCTTTATATATAATAAAAAAGCAACATCCGATCATCCGATCTAGTAGTGAGATTCTGAACAATCTGTAGATCCTTCCTAAAAAAAAAAAAAGCATCCAGGAGAAGGAACCTATGAAGAGGCAGCAAAAATAGACAGGAGAAGAATAAACAAGCACTCCTGTCACTTTCTGGTTTCTAATTCTGGTCCCTTCAATTTTCTAAGACTCATCTTGTTATGCTTGTCACTAGCTTCCCTTATTGCTAAAATGACCAAGTCAGACTTCTGTTACTTATAACCAAAGAATATTGATCAATATAGGGAAATCAAAGTGGAGAAGTCCAGAATGGATGCACAGGGAAGACCTTAATGCATGGATGAAAATTCAGGCCCAGGAAAGCAGACATGGTTGGTCAGCATGAGGGCAGAGAAATAAAGCAGAGAACAGACACTACGGATAGTGCCCTCTAAAATAGCAGCATCCAGGGCCGGCCAAATAGCTCAGCGCATTAAAGTGCCTGCAAGCAGGTTCAGGGACTAGGGGTTCAATTCCCTGGCCTGCAGTGCTGGCCCTGCCCCCGGAGCACACTAAGACCGAAACTGAGACTGGGCCTCCCAGCTTGTGGGAGGCTGTAAACAGGTGGATCAATTCAAGTCCAATGGAGTAGTGAGACCCTAAACACCCTGTAAACCCCCCACCAAAAAAAAAATAGTAGCATCCAGGAGAAGGAACCTATGAAGAGGCTGCAAGACTGGACAGAACACCAACAACAGGGAAAACAAAGACTTAGCAAGAGGTATTTACTATATCCTACAGAAGGGCAAAGAAAGATGAGAACTGAAAGAAGCCAAAGGATTTGGTAACTGGCCAATTAGTTCCTGGTAACTTTTGCCTTACAGTTTTAAAAGAAACTAACTAAAAGGCAGAAGATTAGCACATAGTTTATGAGAAAAGAAAAATAGCAAATGAGGACTTAAGCAATTGGTTATGAAATTCGAAGAATGCTAATTCCTTTTAGTCTAAATATCAACATAAAGTCTTGTCTAATTCCCTATGCCTTCAACACACACACAAGAGCAAGCCATGACTGCCTTTTTGTGTCCCTTGTTTGCTCACAGCATATGGACTATCACGTTATTTTGTAATAATTTGTTTCTACAGCTACATCTTGGGGAGGTGTTAGCTCAGTTGTTTAAAGCGCTACTTGGGCAAATGCAGTCAGGCGCATAGGACCGTGGTTCAATCCCCCGCCCCAGAAGCTGCACCAGACCTGCCCCTAAGGCAGCCTGAAGCAGCCAAAAAAA
>PVKN010012252.1:9885-21027 GCA_004027915.1 Capromys pilorides
GGGAGGGAGAGAGAGAGAGAGAGAGAGAGAGAGAGAGACCTTAGGGCTATACTACGTAGGAGTTTTGCACTGATTTTTTTTAAGTTTCCTGTGACTCAGTATGTAAAAACTAAATAAAGAGTCAGGCCTGACGGACACACTTGGAACCCAGTGCTCTGGGAGCCTGAGGTAGGAAGATGGCAAATTTGAGCTCAGCCTGGGCAGTTTAGTGGCTTAGTAAGACCTTGTCTCAAAATAAAAAATAGTGGAGACTGGGGGTATAGCTCAGCACAAAGGCCCTGGGTTCAACCCCCAAACTAAATGAAACTAAACTGAAATACAATATTTCTTAAAGTTTGCTATTGTTGTGAATTTGTTTTTTTGCAGTACTGGGAATTGAATTCAGGACCCTGCGCCCTCCAGGCAGGCGCTCATTCTACTGAGCTATCTTCCCAGCCCCTGAAATACACTATTTTTCAAAAGATACTTAGCCATAGATACTGGTGGACTGGGCTGCACCACGAGGCCACAGTTACTGTTCAGGTCCCAGCTGCCACAGCCCTTCTCTGAAACCAAGTCCTCCTTCCACGGCCCCTGCCCCCCCCCCCCCACACACACACACACTCCAAAGCCCCAGGAAAACAGTTGTGGCTGGAGGAAGCCTCGTGTTGGTTTGTGAGTGCATTCCCATTGCCTAAGCACTGGCCGGCACACGGCGGGCGCTGACACACAGTAGGTGCTGGCACACAGTGGGCACTCGCTAAAAATGTAATGAGTGAATGAATGAACTATAGGGGGGCAGCAGAGGTAAAGAGCCTCAGACCTCAGGGATGTCAGACTGGGCAGAGCCTGGACCAAGCCTCTGTCCCCCAGTGCTCCGAGACTTCCACAGCACGCCTGTGCCACTGTCCCCTAGCACTTCCACCCCGGAGCAAAATTAAACACAGAAACAACTCCAAACTCTCATCCCCCAAGGAGGGACTAGCAGGGAGGGAGAAGAAAGCAAGTGAGGCCTGGCTCGCTGCCTCCCTCCCTCCCTCCCTCCCTCCCTCCCTCCCTCTGGCCTCCCCTCCTCCTCCTTCCCCAAATCCTTCTCCTGGGAAGCTGAGCTGGGAGCGCTGGGAGGGTCACCTCCCCTCTGCCAAGAACCCGAGGGAGAAGGTTAATTAGATGTTTGCATCCAATTTATTTCTTGTTTGTGAAAGCTCGGGTTCAGCGGCAGCCCAGGCGGTGGCCCCTGGCCTCCATCAGGCACCCAGAGTTGCTTCACAGCTCTGGGCCTGGGGAGCAGGTCGTGGGGGCCCATTATCATTTTATCACTGCCTTCCCCCCTGTAATTACAGGGGGAGCGCCTGCCCTTGCTGGAGAGACCTCTTCCTCCTCCTCCTCCTCCTCCTCCTCCTCTTCCTTTTCCTACTCCTCTTCTTCCTCTTCCTCTTCTTCCCCCTCTTCCTCCTTTTCATCCTGGGCTCCCTCTCTAGGACCCATGACAAGCACTGGCTGCCAAGGCTAGATGCCACAGATGCCACAGCCAGGCCAAAGGGGGTCCTGTGCCTATTCCCCAGGGGCGGCCAGCTGACTGACAGATCCCCCGATCTGTTCTCAGAGAGCCTGGGGGAGATGGGAGGAGAAGGCAGGGGAGGCGGTCAGGAGGGCAAAACCCCAGCCCTGCAAACTCCTGATGCCCCTAACGGTGGAATCAACCTGCCAAACATAACAAAAACGTAGGCAGCGCCAAAGCTAACGAACTCCCAGGGGTAAACAGAAGTCACAGAAGGGCACTGCTGGCCCCAGGGAGGACCACTAGCCCGTGGAGTCCCTGTCTCTGCTGCCCCTTGTGCGTGTCGAGGACCTCACACAGCACCCAGCTCTGGTTAGGTGCCTCCTAGGTGTTTGTTGAGTGAATAAATGATTGAGTGTCCTTGACAAGTTTATTTCAAAAGGCTGCCTCCATGTCCCCAGCTCCTCTGGGAAAGGGTTTTCTGCACGATAACACTTCTTTCTGTGCAGTCCTCAGCCAGGCTGGCTGTGACTGTGTCAGTCCTGCTGAGTCCTCCAGGCAAGACCCACTGGGGACCAGATGGAGCGGCCCACTGTCAGGCCAGCGCCACCCCCTTCACCCCAGCTAGCCCCATCCTGGGAGGGCTGTGCTTTGGAGTGCTAATAGGGGTGACAGGTGGAGGAGGAACGTGCCTCCTTTCAGAGGTTTGGGGAGCTCCAGGATGCCTCCCGGGGTAAGGGTTGGAGCCCCCCAACCTCCAGCTCTCTATTTTGGTTTTGCAGGAAAGACTCAACAGTGGTTACTCCCACATGTCAATAGCATCTGTTTGCAGATGGGGAAACTGAGGCCGAGGGCAAAGACAGCCCGAGGCCCCCAGCTGGTCACAGTCACGGGGAGGTGAGGCTGAGCCTGCTGGTCCACTGCCCAGTTTTCCTGCCTCCTCCCAGCCCTGGCTGGTCCCTCTTTGTTCTGCTGGAGAGAGAATTGGGGACAGGGAGACAGAGGGGCCCTCCCCAATATTTTCCATGCTCGAGACTCTGCCCAAAGGTACAGAGGGCTTCCCCCCTCTAAGCTCGCATACCGGGCAGGAATTCCGGCATCCCTTCAGCCTGTGTGTGTGGGAGTTGCCCTGGCCGCTCGATGTGCCATGAGGCCAGGGAGGGAGAAGACAAAGGGATCAGTTGGGAGGGACACAGTGGCCTGGGGCCAGCAGGACCTTGGAGAGGCAGTCAGGGCTGCCCCACCTGGGGTGGGCACAAGGCACCGTGTCCGTCCCTCCAAAGCCCAGACATGAGGACAGAGAAACCCGGCCTGCACACTCACATCAGAGGGCTCCACGTCCTTCCACTGGACCCCGTCTTCGTCACTTCCTCATCCCTGAGACACAAGACTCGACGTGCACAACCTAAAGAAGGAGAGGTTTCTTTTTGGGCCCCGTGTTTCAGTCTAGCATCAGCTGGGCCCCAAGGCAGGAGGGCAGGGCAAAGGGGCCTGGCAGAGAGTGGCTCACAGCATGGGGGACAGGAAGCAGGCCGCGAGGGGGTAGCTGGGAAGAGATGTCACTCTTCCAGGCCACTCCCCCCACGCTCTGCCACTTGCGACCAGGCCCCAACCGCTAAGCGCTCTAAGCCCCCATAATCCAGTCACCTTCCAAAAGACCTGTCTTTGGGGCATCTTTTAGATGGAAGCCATAACAGAGCCCCAGGAACCTCAGTCCCTGCCCTGAGGCACATGGGCAGGGGTGGAGCTGATCAGACAGTCAGGCCCCTCCCACCTGCACCCCCCATCTGGGGGTCTCAGAAGACTAGAAAACCTCTGCATGGAGGACAAGGAGGAGGAGGAGGGGCACACGGGTTGCTTTTCACACCACTATAGTAGCACAGCTACGTACAGGAGATTGAGGTCCAGGGCGTAGGGAGACCTAACAACTTTCCCACTGCGGGGTCAGTCCCGAGGGAGTGGGTTGCCCTTGGCCCTGGGCAGTCTCCCGTCCAGGAAATCGCTGTGTTGGCCAGGGCGGGGAGACAGTGATTTAGTTATTCTTTCCTCCACCTGGGTGCTCCTGTTGAATGCCAGGCACCGTGCAAGGCGCTGAGGACGAGGTCCGAGTCTCACAGAGCTCACAGCCTCTTGGGGGATGTCTCCTTTGGGGTCAGAGCAAGGGAAATGAACTTCACCCCTCTCTCTGCTGGGAGAGAAGGGGACCCCCACCCAAAAGCTTCTCCCTTCCCCACATGGCTCCTGACAATGTCCCTGTTGGGAGCTGAAAGGTGCAGACGAAAGTCGGGGCCCCCAGAACCTCCAGTCATATTATCTGGAAATAGGATCTATAGAAAACTGAATAAAAATGAGTTCCTTCTAGGGGGGCCCTGATCTAACACGACTGGTGTCCTCACAGAAAGGGGCCACGGGGATGCAGAGACAGAGCTGCACGGAAGGGGGATGAGGTCACAAGGACCCCAGCAAGACACCAGGAAGCCAGAAGTCTGAGGCCTGAAACCAAAAGCAACGAGGAAGGGCCGCCCCCTCCAGGTTTCGGCCTCCAGAGCTGCTCCACATCCAAGACTGTGTGACCTGGAGCCACTTCCTCACCCTCTCTGTGCCTCCATTTCCCCATCTAAATATGGACAGAATAGCCACCCAACTGCTTCAGAAGTTCAGTTCTCAGTGTGCTCGATGGAGCCGTCCGGCCACGGACACACATCCTGCCATCCATGACAAGCCCATGTAGTTCTAGTCAGCGAGAGAAAGCCCGGAAGCTGAGGCACAGACATGTCTCACACAGCAACGCCCCGCCCTGCCCCCAGCAGGCACAGAAGGGTCCAGAGTGAGACAGACAAAATAAACAGACACGTGACCAGCATCCCCTTCAGCAGCCTGTGCCGGCTGCCTCAAGGTGGGCGGTGGGTGTGGGGCCCTCTGCGCAGATGCCCCGCCAAGGTCCCCACCCTGTGGCACCGTGGCACAGGCCCCGACATGCCACTTCTGAGGAGCAGCCTGCGGGCAACAGCAGGGCCGCCTCGAGGGCACATTCCACCGTGGGGCAGAAGGAGATGCAGGTTAGACCTTCCTGGCCTGGGAGCCCACTGCTGACCTCAATGAGGCAAAGGACAGATGGTGACAAAGGACTTGGCATGTTTATTGGGCCCCTGCCACCCAGTGCTTTGGGAGAAGAGCAGGTTGGAGATCAATAGGAAGCGGGAAAAGGAGTGGTTGGAAACGGCTTAGTAGGGAGGGGATTAGAGGGGACAGGATGGGAGGAGGCAGGGGACACTGGGGCTTCGTACAGAGAAAGCTCGCTGGCCAGGGAGGCAGGAGAGGAGGCTCTTAGATCCCGGGCACATCGGGTGCCAGCTGTGTGGGGTCTACTCTCCCAGGAGGGTGATCTCAACCCTGGCAGCTGCCATGGACGTCACAAGGTTTGGGGCATGGGGGCGGCCCGGGGTCTCCATCTGAGGTTTCCAGGTGGACCTGTAGGTGCCCATGTGGCCCAGGTGCGTGACTTGGCGCCAGACCAGGGATCATAGAGGCCCTGCCCCACACTCAAGGTCATGCAAGGTGAGCCGTCCTGGGCCTGGGCTCTATGCCCCTACCTTCGCCCCTCTCCTGTGCCGCTGTGGTGAGTGATGCCAGCCTGGTGGTGGAGGGCAGCACAGGCGGGCGACCCTGCAGGTCAGGTCTGCATCTAGCAAGGGGCTCTCAGCGGCAGGGCTGTGTCCCTTCTGCAGTCTCTGAGGACATCCGCTCCCTGCCCTCGGGGCTCCTAGAGGCCGTCCACATTTCCAGGCCCACAGCCCCTTCCTCCTCTCCTCAGTGAGAAGTAGCCACTTCTGCTCTGCTCCTTGCTCTTTGCAGGCCGGCAAGATGGCTCAGGGGTCTAAAGCACCTGCCTAGGCAAGTTTAGGCAACCTCAGGCAGGGACCGTGGTTTGATCCCCGGCGCCACGTGCTGCACCAACCCCACCCCCAGGGCGGGCTGAGTGGGCCATTATATATAAAATCTTCCACCCTCCCTCTCTGTCCCTTGTCTGGCCCTCCAACCTCCTCCTCATAGGGAGGCCTTGGGCACCCCTCCCCCACCTCGAATGTAGTCCCTCCACAGAGGCCTACACGAGGTAACAGATTCCCAGGCTCCAACAGGTAGGGAGTGGACATTTGAAAAATCAGCCTACTGGGACTGACTCGCTGTACCTCTTGGGCTCCCCAGTGAAGCAGGCGCCCCTCTCTCCTCCCTGACCCGTTTGACAGATAAGACAGCTCAAACTCTGAAAGTTCACTAATTCTTCCAAGATCCTGCTCCAGGAGAGAGACTCTCCTTCTCTCTGGCCTTGAATTGGGGGATTGAGCCCCAGCTGCACCTGACGTGGGACACCTGGGCCATTCCAGTTGAGGAGCTAGCAACTCCTTTTCTCGGGTGAGCCAGTCAAGACTGCTTCTTGAGGCCAAGAGAGGTCTGGTGCACACAGAGGTCAGAGCAGGAGCGAGATCTACTCCCCCGAAGGGCAGAGACAGTACACGGTCAAGCTTTCAGTAGACCTGACCTCACTTCCTTCATTCAGCCACTCCTCAGCTAAGTAGTGAACAGCTGCTGTCAGGCAGCCCCCTAAGAGACAGGGGACTGTCCCACTTTGCCACCCCTGCCACCTCTACCCACTACACTGCAGAGCAAGGGTAGTGCTGGATGACGCAGGAAGGCAAGGGCAGGACTGTTCCAATAAAACTTTATTTACAAACACAGACTAGGAACAGACTTCTCCAGCAGCTGTGATGCTCTGAGGCTGTTCAAGGTGATAAAAGGCTCAGCTATGAAAAACCCAACCCAGCCCCAGCTCCCAGAGCTTTATCCAAAGGAGAGATGCAGGCAATAAACAAATAAATAAGTGACAAATGACATGACGAGGTGAAAAGTCCCACAGAGGACAGAGCCTCCAGGGGAGCCGGGGAGCTGACGTGCAGGTGGCGCCCGGGCAGCTATTCAGATGGGGACCACGCTTAGGGAGTTTGAGGACCAACAGGACACCGGGAGAGCTGGTGCCCAGCAGAGAGGGGATAGAGGCCAGGCAGGAGGCCAGAAGGAGCTTGTACTTCCGCCGTGGTGGGATCTGGAGGTCTGGGTTGAGGGGTGATCGTGTCTGGCTTATGCTTTGAAAGGGACCTCGGCTGCCAGGTGCAGGACAGACGGGAGCAAAGGCAGCCGCAAGGGGGGTCACGGCCACTGAGAGACCTGAGCCTGCCTGTCCAGGCCAGCAGAGCAGCGGAGGGAGGTGGGTGGGAGGTGGCCAGACTCAGGATCAAGGCTCAAGGTCGAGCTGACAGGGAGGCCTGACAGGCCAGCCGGACCGGGCAGCTTTCCGCCACCTTCCGGGCGGCCTCCGCCCACCCCTACCACAAGGAAAATAGCTGTCAAGGTTTCTTTCTTCTGAAAATGGAAAAAAAGCCAACAATCTATTAACTCATCAATACCGAGCCCCGCCAATCTGTCCATCACCAGGCCCTCGTCGATAACTCCATCTCAGGGCTGACAGGGCAGGAGAGGAGAGGGAAAATGAAATATTTATAATTTCTTAAGGGACAAGGCCCTTCCCCAAGGTGATGCTTCTGGGTCTGAGCACATTAAGATTTCCATCACAGGACAAGCGGCCTCAGCCCGCCGTCATCTTGGCGGGGGCCCAACAGAGAGGAGGAAATCCTAAAGGACACCTCAGGGCTCAGCTCTTCAATTATGAACCTAGACCTTGGCATCAGACTCAGATTTTCATCACTTGCTGGCTGTGTGACCAAGGACAGATGGCTTAACCTCTCTGAGCTTCAGCTTCCCACCTGAAGGGGCCCCTTTCCCACCCACCCGCTGTGAGCTCTGAGTTCAGGCAGGAGCACAGAAAGAAGGACATCATGGCATGGGAGGAGGACAGATTGAGGCTGTTCTGGTTCTGTTGAGCATTGCAGGTGCCCTGCAGGAGGGAGGGACTTTTTCCCCCTTATTTTCCTTAATTCACAGCCTAAGCATTATTGTGCATCCAGATAAATCTCTCCCTTTGCACTATGTTGTATTACTCTTGTTCCTGTATCAGTCAGTTACTGCTGTGATAATGCTGCATAACAAAACAACTACGCAATCCCACAGGTTTCAGACAGGAAATGCATCTGCCACACACATCCACTGGCATGTTATGAGTTGCTGAGCCCTGCCTGGCTCCACTGGGTGGCTTGGCTTCAGGCCTCCTGAAGAACACAGGGCAGCTCCAAGGGACCCAAATGCCTCAGGTGTGAGTTTATCATGGGAGAATTATAAACACAGGGAAAAGCAAGGCAGCCTCCCCCACACACACACATGCACTAAAACCACTGCGTGTGTCATGTCCATTAGCAACATGCTGGCCAACCGGAATCGACTGGTCAAGTCCAAAGTCAAGGGCAGGGCTGTCCTTTCTGCCCACCGTGAAGCACAGCAAAGGCAGCGAAGCATAATTCTTCTAAGGAGGGAGAAAAACATTGGAAGCAGGGATCCGCGCCCAGCCTCCCATGGCGCCCAGGGCACCACTGCATTTCCTCCTCACCACAGGCACCTGCTTTATGAGTGTCAGATAGAGTCACAGATGATCGGCAGACGGATAGACGGACAGACTGACAGGCAGGCAGGCAGATGGGGTGCCAGACGGACTGATGGGCGAATGCACACATGGACAGATGGATGTGCGGATATGAAAATGTACTTTATATTTTATTATTTAAAACAAAATATTAAACCACCTTTCCCAAGGCTAAGCTACATGGGATGAACGCAGGGATGCACCAGTGCTGAGTGAACCATCTGATACGCTTTAACAAATAGAGACATTTGCGTAACCTCCACAATCAAGATTCAGAATGTTTCCATCGTGCCAAAAAAAACCCACAAAAACCCCACATTGTCTTGTCTCTTCAGAGCGCCCTGCCCCAGCAGCCACGGCTCTTTGCCATCCCTCCAGCGCAGTCTCACCTGTCACCCTCCTCTGTGTCTGAGTCCTGCCGTGTATCCTCTCATGTCCGGCTTCTTCCTTCCCTCAGCACAGGGCTGTGGCCACTCTGCGTGGGCTGCCCTGTGTCCACACTTAGCTCCTGTTTGTTGTGCAGTTGTAACCCTCCCTCCCCCCGCCCCCGCCTGTGCGTGTATGGGGACACAGTTTACTAACCCGTGCAGCCACTAATAGGCTGCAGCGTCCCTTCTTCATCTATACAAAGGACAGGGTGGCACACAGCCTTCTTTCTTCCTCTAGGATTTTTGTGACCACTGCATGGTCTTCCTTCTGCACTGTAACCAGGCCCACGCCCTACCTCCTCGTCTTCTGCCTCTGACCACCTCAGAATGGACGGTTTGCCTGTCTGTCTGTCACCATGGACAACCTCACGCGTGGTTGCTTGACGTCTGCGAGAGTCTCTCTGGTGTTGATGTCCAGGAACCGGATTGCGAGGCATGGTGCATGCTAATATTTACGTCATGAAATACTCCACACCCCTGGAGTGTGCACCAGGAGTGTGGTCTCCTCACACCCTCAGCCCTATGAGGGTCCCCACTTCCTGATTTCCACCAATTAGGTAGACGCACACTAGTAAATCACGGGGCTTACCTATGCATTTCTCAGACCACGAATGAGTCTTTTTATTCTTTGGTACCAGAACTCGAACTCAGGACAGCTCACATGCCAGGCAGGTGCTGCCATTAATGATTTTTTTCTTGTGCCCTCTTGTCCAGATTTGCTGAGAATGTTGTGAGTTGGTCAGCTTCCTTGTTTTCAATTTTAGCTCTTAGAGCAGCTCAAGGGACCCAAGCACACTCTGCACCTTAACATTCCCAGAAAGAAAACGTTCACAAGACACACCAGGAAGACTATCTGGCCCGATGCCTTTTGCAGCGGGCGGAGCATGCACACCCTGGCGTCTCAGGCTTTGCTCTCTTCCTGGGCAAGCTGGGCCACCTTCCATGCCACTGTGTCACTCCACCTCAGCCTGGGAAGAGCGGCTGCTGCCGGGAACCAGGCCACAGGGGGGGGACAATTGCTGAGCCTGCAAGTGAGGTGCAGGGAGGCCGCCGGAGGAGCACACGGTGGGGGAAACAGGCTGACGTCAGAGGTGAGGGACCAGGGAGCCAACGCAGAGCAGGGCGCTGAGTGCAGGTGTGCGCACACTTCGCACCTGCGCGTGCCCAGCCAGTCACTGTCACAGGCTGTGTCAGGCACTTGCACGGCTGCGTTGATGTCATGTAGGGTACACATACGTTGGCGCCTCCCCACGGGCACACACCTCCAGCCTGTGTGTGCGAGCTCTGTGCAGCGCGCAGTGTGCGTCTTAGCCGCTGTCATTTCTGTCACCTCAGTATCACACTGTGGTAAGGGCATTTGTGTCCAGTGGGTCCCCGGGAAAGATCCTGTGCACACGCACAGGCACACACGCGTGTGTCTGAAGCGAGGCACAGCGCTTAGTCTTGTTGCACAGACAGGGTAGCCCATTCTGTGAGTTTATTTGTTAAACAAAACCTATGGCACCAATTGTGTTTGTGTGCACACGCGTGCTGGCGTGTGTGCCTGCGTGCGCGTGCCCAAGGGTGTCCCCGTCCCCGTGTCTGCCTCTGCAGATGCTGCACACCGTGCTTCTCGCATGCAGGCCTCCGGCTCCTCACCCACGCAGCTGCCCCCACCCCTCTCTGAGCCTGTTTGTAAAGACACCGGCATAATGTGGCCGTGTGTGTGTGTGTGTGTGTGTGTGTGTGTGTGTGTCTGTGTGTGTGTGTTTGCCTTTTATTTTGCTCACTGTTCTGTGACAACAGAATGCTTTCCTCGCTTACCTCCTCTTCCACAGTGCAGTCCTTTGGGGATATCAAGGGCAAGCCAGAGAAGGGTTACCTGGAGAAAAGGGTTGCTAGGCAACCGAACACCCACCACCCCGGAGCACCACCAACCCAAAACTCCGTTCCAGGCCTGCAACCAGATTAGCATATTAATGAGGCTGTAATTTCCCCCGAATTGTCTGCTCGCACACACTCAACTCACAGCACACTGGCCCAGGAGTTTGCTATGCAAATAAACTGCTTTTACAGACTGCGACTTAATTAACTCATCAAGTTCATCCTCCTAACAGAAAAGGCAGACGAACTACAGATTAATGAACCTGTGTTTGCTCGAGCTCCTCTCCCCTGCCACAGCAAGCCGCCTTTCTCTTTTTATGGCGCGTTTCTTTTCCTTCTCCCACTAACCTGGGAGGCTCCAGAAAGCCATATGGGGTTCCCCTCGTCCTCCGCCACCCCAGCCTCCTCCCTCCACCTTCCTTGCCTCTCTTCCCCCACCCCCGCGCCCCACGCGTGTAGCCCGAGTCCCCAGGCTCCTCGGCGGGTCTCCCTCCTCCGCACCCTGCGCGGGCAGGCTGGTGGAGGAGTGGAGCCGTAGAAATGGGACGCTGCTCCTTTAACAAGAGGAGCGCGCAGCCTTTATTTTTGACACAGGATTCCTAGTTTAGCCTCAGCCCTGATATTCAATCAGCTGAACACAGACTCTGGAAGAAGAGGCGGCACTCTCCCTGCCAGCGTGTTAATTAGAAACGCCAGCCCTCGCGGCCGCCCACACTAATCAACGTCCTCCAGCCCTGGTGGAAGGACGCATGCCCAGGAGGGGTCCCTGCACCTGGGGGGGG
>PVKN010012253.1:7731-21017 GCA_004027915.1 Capromys pilorides
GTTCAGTGGTCTAAAGCGCCTGCTTAGGAGGGCTCAGGCAACTGCGGGGACTGCAGTTCGATCCCCGGCACCACATGCTGCGCCAGCGCCACCACCAGGGCAGGCTGAGCCAGCCACAAAATGAATAAATAAAGAAACAAACAAACACAACAAGCAAACAAATAAATAAATAAATAAAATTAAAAAAAAAAATTAAAAAGGATTACGGATATAGTTCTATCTAAAGGCCCTGGGTTCAATCCCCAGTTTAAAAACAAAAAAACAAAAAACGAAGCTTCCAACTGAGTAAGTGGTTTAAGGTGCTCACCAAAGGGTATGATGATTAATTTTAATCAAGTTAGAGGTCATTTTTGGATTGAATCCAGGCACCAAGCTACTCCTTGGCCCTCTTATTTTTTTTTTTTTTTTTTTTTTTTTTTTATTTTGAGACAGGGTTTCCTTAAGATATTGGTTTCCCAGGCTAAGCTTGAATTTGCAAGCTTACCTCAGTTGCCCAGAGTGCTGGGACTATAGGCACGTACTGCTGTCCGGCCCCTAACTGCAGCTTCTAGACTGACTGGTCTCCAAAATTCCTTAGTGAGGAGAAAAAAATTACACATGTGTGCATGCACGCACGGACACACAGACACACAGACACACACACTCTACTAGCTGTTTCTCTGGAGTCCTCTGCCTAAGACCTGTGAGAGCCCTCATGCCAAAAGTCCACCTGCCTGGGGCCACCCTACTGAAGGCACCAGAAGGACTAATAAAGTCCCCACACGTACATACCTTGGTCAACAGTCAACACCGAGCCCACCATCACCACAGGCACACCAGGCATGGGAGCAAAGTGCTCCCGGTCCCTCCTGAGGAGTCTGTTCAACAAGCGGGTTCCACGCAGTGACTTCAGCCAGCATCCCAAGCAGCAGAGCAATGCAGCCAAGCCCAACGGAGTCTCTGACACAAACATTCCACAATACCATTAAACACCTGTTAGGCGTAGTAGCTCTGGACTAAGTGGTCAGTCATAACCACCTAAAGACCTAAAAACAAAACTAGCAGTCATGTTTAAAGAGACTGCAACTGAGCTATGAATCAAAAAAGAATGATAGGCCTTAATTTTCATTTTCTTTTTTTTTTTTATTATGGCAGGCTCAGCCTGCCCTGGGGGTGGGGCTGGCACAGCACGTGGTGCTGAGGATTGAACTGCAGTCCCTGCGGTTGCCTAAGCTTGCCTAAGCACGCGCTTTAGACCGCTAAGCCATCTCGCTGGCCCCTTCATTTTCTTTTTCAACCCTTTCTCTGTCATTTGTGTTATTCACGTGGTGAAAATCTGTCTCACTTGGTGATCTGAGTTTAACCCAGTGCCGTAAGTGCCTACGCAGAGCAGAGCCCCTTAGTCACTCACACATAGTGCAGGGACTCCGGATACCAGAGCCATGCAAGAACTATCAACAGGTACATAGCTGTCTGTGTGTTTCCCAGTGTGCTTGTGCGTGTGTGGTGTGTGATCCATGCTTCAAGGATGCTTGCCCTGACCTAGGCATTCTTTTCATGCCTTTCTAAGCTCATTTAGATTCAGAAACTTAGTATTCAGGGCTGGGGATATAGTTCAGTGGTATAGCACCTGCCTAGCAAGTGTGAGGTTCTGAATCAATTGCACACACACACACACAAAAAAAAAGAGAGAGAAAAAAATAAACTAACTTAGTAATCAAGAAATAGCCAGTGCAGTGTACTAGCCACTTGATTCTGGGCAGCTTTGAAACTGCCTGGATCGATATGGTTGGTTTTAACTCCTTTCATCTTCACAATAAAGCTCTATGAAGGAAGACTTGGTTTTTGGTTTTTGATTTTTTTGTTTTATGGCTGGGTCAGCCTGACCTGGAGGTGGGGCTGATGCAGCTTGTGGTGCCAGGTATCCAACCACAGTCCTGCAGTTGCCTAAACTTGCCTAAGCAGGCGCTTTAGAATACTGAGCATCTCGCCGGCCCAAGACTTGTTTTTAGAAGGGGCTTCACCATGTTGCCCAGGCTAGCCTTAAATTCGCAATGCTCCTCCTTCAGCCTCCAGAACAGCTGAGATTATATCGACACACCACCGCAGTAAGCGTATTATCCTTTTGTATATAGAGAAATAGGCTCTGTAAGTTGTCAAAAATCGGCCAGCAAGCGAGAGATCCTCAATTCCAAGTAGGTAGTTTCTGTCCAGAGCTACGATATTGACACCAAGAACACCAGGCTGGCGTGGCGATCACAAGTCAATGGAAAAAAGGCACAGTACCGTCTCAAATTGCCTTTCCCGAGTCTCCGAGCACGTGACCAGCCAGGCTATTGCGTGTCAAGCAGTGCCGACTGCTCACCGTCTCACTTTTTCTTCGGCCATTGCCTAAACATGATGCCCTTCGATCTCCACCTGCACACACTTTTCAAAGCCCAGTCTCCCTAAACATCACCTAGACCTCTCTACTCGGCACGAGTCTCGCCATCAGCTACCTTTCTAGGACGAGCCATCTACGTTCACCTCCTCCTGCCTATTTCCGTTCTCTATCTTCTCTCTTACCACGCACTATTCTGAAGCTTTGGTCTCTGAATTGCCTCACTAGGGCCTTCCGTGCATGCCAGAGACACAACCGCTGCTTACTAAAACTAATCGATCCTGACTTGCTCTCAATTAAGTTTGGGAGAGCAGCTCTTATGTTGGGGAAATTTTCACTAAATTTTATCAGCAGGGAAAGGAGGAGGAGAGTTAGGAGCTTAACTCAGGCAAAGCAGCAGCCCACTGCCAAGTGTTGATAATCAAATCCCACGGGTCGAGCAGCGTTCACAGTGGCTTTCTCCCAAAAAGCCCCAAGAAGTTTTGTTTTGCTTTTACACTGGGCCTGTTATTTTTATCTTCCAGGAAGAAAAAAATCAGGAAGCGAACATCACTCTCACTGCCCGCAGTGCTCACCAGAGGCTTGCCCTGGAGCTGATAACCCTTCCCCTTGAGAGGAGGCGCAGGGGGCCCAAGCTTCACACAGACCTGCTCTCCAGGCGGTTTTTAAAGATCTCCTGGAGCTCAGCCCAAGTCTTGCTTTTCTTTTTTAAATTATATACTGGAGACAGGGTCTCGCTATGCAGTCCAGGCTGGCCTTATGTACACTTTTTGCAGCCCCCAGACCAGTCTTGAATGCACAGATCCTCCCATCTGAACCTCTGGGGTGCTGGGATTATAGGCATGCAACACCCAGTGCAAAGGCTGGCACGGCATGTTCAGCCAGGGATAGAGCTCCAGACCTTACACTTGCCAGGCAGGCAGGTGCCCATGCCTCTGAGCCATGCCTCCAGCCCCTATGAAGCCACTGTTGACTACCGAGAGAACTATCTCTTCTAACCCAGAACTCAAACAAACATCCAATACTTATTAAATAAATTAAATGTTATTTGAAAAAAAAAAAATTACCTGACTGGTATTTGAAATTTAGACAGTAACTTTTCTAGACTAAAAAGGTTCCTGATAAGATTCTTCTTATAGCCCCTGCAGCTTCTGGATTAGTGCCTTTGCTAAAAGTATCACATAAAGAAAAACTGCACGTGCCTGGCAAGTGAGACTGTATCAAAAGTTCAACTTAGGCTGCTTATAATGAAGGCATCAGAGTTAAATTGACCATTATTTTAGAATTAAACTGTCAGATGTATATCCTCTGCAGGCATTCTGTTAGCAATTTAAATATCTGTTTGATCAAATCCTTATGAAGCTCAAAGATAATTCAACTTTGTAGAGAACAGTTTAACAACAGTTTAACAGTTCTACAGCCATAGAAAAGAGAATCCTCAGTTAGGACACATTCAAAAAACGGAGGGGAAACCTTATTTACAAAGATTATTACTGCAGTATCCAAGGGTTGACCAAAAATATGGTGGATATACACAATTTTTTAAAAGTTCTTATAGTGAATGACATTGCTGGGGCTGGAGAGATAGCACAGAGGCATAAGCACCTACCTGGGAAACACAGGGACCTGAGTTTGCTCCCTACCCACTACACACCTTGGGGTGGGGTGGGGTAGAACCTTGGGCAGGCCACGATAACTCAGAACCAGGCTGACCCAGAACTAGGTGTGGTGGATCACACCTATAATCCCAGCAGTTGGGAGGAGGTTGATATAGGAGGATCATTGAGAGTTGGCAATCAGCCTGGGGCTACAAAAGTGAGCACAAGGCCAGCCTGAACTACACTGACAGGGAGGGAGGGAGGGAGAGACAGAGGGAGAGACAGAGGGAGAGAGGAGGAGCAGGGGAGGGATGGAAGGAGGAAGAGAAGAGGAAGAGGAAGAGCAGGAAGAGGAAGAAGAGGAGGAAGAGGAGGAAGAGGAAGAAGAGGAAGAAGAGGAGGAGGAGGAGAAGGAGGAGGAGGAGGAGGAGAAGGAGAAGGAGAAGGAGAAGGAGAAGGAGAAGGAGAAGGAGAAGGAGAAGGAGAAGGAGAAGGAGAAGGAGAAGGAGAAGAAGAAAAAGAAGAAACCCAATACATATTGCCAAGGATGATGGGATAGGTGATGTAGCTCACTGACACAGTGCCTGCCTGCCTGGCAAGCACAAGGTTGAGTTCAATTCCCAGGACCAAAAATAATGAGGGGATGTGGGTGTTCGAAGTAAAGGGGAGAGAAAAAAAAAAGTGAAGGAGAGTGACGTATTTTGTGACACTGTGAATTTACTGAAACAATTCTTACATTTAAGCACTCACTTTAGTTTTTGGTTTTTTGTTTGTTTGTCTTTTTGAGACAGGGTCTCACTATGCAATTCAGGCTGGCCTTGAGCTCACTTCTGTATCCCAGGCTGGTCTGGAACTTGCCCTGATCCTCCTGCCTCAGCCTCCCAAGTGCTGGGATTACAGGTGTGCGCCACCACGCCCGGCCCTCACTTTAGTTCTTAATCAGACTTCACTGATCAAACATTTTTTTAATTTAATTTAATTAATTTATTTTTTAAAGCTCATTTATTTATTTGTGTCATGGCCAGCTCAGCCTGCCCTGGGGGTGGGGCTGGTGCAGCATGTGGTGCCTGGGATCGAGCTGTGGTCCCTGCGGTTCCCTAAACTTTCCTAGGCAGGTGCTTTGGACCACTGAGCCTTCTCGCCCGCCCTAATCAAACATTTTATGGCAAGTTCTGTCCAATAAAACAGGATGGCATGAAAAAAAAAAAAATTTTTTTTTAAAGTGTGCCAGAGAGATAGATTAGGGCCACAAGTGCCGGCCTGACAAGTGCAAGCTCCTGAGCTCGATCCCTGGTTCCGCAAAAAAAAAAAAAAAAAAAAAAAAAAAAAAGATAAAACATAACGGTGTGTCCTCATCCACCTTATTCTCCAAATCTGGCAGTCTGTGAGCTTTGGCTCTTTTGCAAAGTCAAAGACTCTTCAGGGTAAATGTTCTGAGTGAATTCAGGACACGGAGGCAGGCTCAACAAGACAAGTCAGGATGCTCATTAAAGAAGCCCCGCAGAAAGTGGTAGATGGATGTTTTAAATGATGAGGAGTATTTTGAGGGAAATTCATGGCAATTGTTTTTTATTGTACGAATTTTTAAAAATTCAAATATTCAATGCATTTTTAGATTAAATAGCCTATGCTAGTAAAACTCCAAAAATTAACATACGTTTCCAAAGCTGGGACAATTATTATTAAGTGAAAACCTCCCACAGGGTTATGCAGAGATAAAGAAAAGAAGGATGAAGCAATACTAAGATACAACGTTAAGGGGGCTGGAGATTTGGCTCATCCATTAAAGGGGCCTGCCCAGCAAACTGGAAGGTCTTGAGGAACAAAAACAAAAAACACACCTCCCGTAAGATACAATGTTAAAATACAAAAATGAACCCATATAGAAAGGTACTGAAAGTGAATACCACAGAAATAACCTGCTAGGATGAGGCAAATAGGGGCCACATTCTATTCTTTTGCCAAATTCACTACAGCTCTGCTTTTGGAGTTTAAAGAAGCCAGGGCAGAGTTCCCATGCTCTGCTGGTAGAACAACCTAAACAAACACTTTGGAACTCTCACTTGCAAGCATCTGCCAACTTGAACACTAGTTTGGAATTCAGAAATCTCTCCCTGAGCAGATATCCAATTCAGACATTTATGTATCAAGAATGTACCAGAATATTCAGAATCACACTATTTGCCAAAAAAAAAAAAAAAGGGAAGTTACAGTACTTAAAAGGCATTCATCTCTAGTGTGATAGTTAAACTGTTAGCATCAGTGAGTAAGAAATGCCCAACTAAATTGGACCCGCACAGTTCTGGGTGCGGCTGCAGCAATTGACTGAAGCCATAAGACTGCCTAGTGCAGCTTGGCCCCTGGCTAGAATGCAAGGGGGAGGAAGAAGGCAGGCTCGCTTCCGCTGCTTCAGAGAAGCTCCAGCCTCTACACCTTCACCTTGGACTTCATCTCCTGGCTTCAGGGCAGATCCTTCAGCCTTCAGACAGGGGCTCCCCAGGACACTATGGTGAGCTCCAAGCCTCTGACCTTCAACTGGGTCCTCTGGCTTTTGCCCTCTTCCACACCTGGCTGTGGGCAGTTACAGTCAGAATGCCTTGTCAATCTTTATACCTCTTGCATTACAGTCTGTTTCTCTAGTGAGCCCTGACCGGTACACCTAGAATGGGTACACTGTGATATAAAGTCACACAGTGAAATTTAATACCAGTAAAGATGACGGAACTCTAGCCACCAGCAGGAACACAGCTGTGTCACAAACAAAATATGAGAGAAACCACATACCATACGTACATACACATAATTTCATTCATGTAGCTAGAGCACAAGAACATGCAAAACTCATTTAGGGTGGGCACAGAGATTCCTCTAGGGGAGGGGCAGTAATTGGGAAAAGGTCTGGAAATCTCAGTGCTGGCGATGTTCTGCTTCTCCATCTGGGTGTGGGCTTGGATTATGCTAGTTTTGTGAGAATTTGTCAAGATACAAATGCGTGGCATATAGCTCTTTTTTTTTTTTTTTTTTTTTTTTTTGCGGGTCCAGAGTTTGAACTCACAACCTTGCACTTGCCAGGCAAGCACTTGTGCCAGAGCTATCTCCCCAGCCCCTCATATAGGTCAATTTTTAAATTTATTTTTTAAAAAAAGGTGGTGCAAGCCCACTTGCTGGTATAATAGACACATTTTTCCTTAATGTATATTTGAAACCAACCTGAGGTCTCTGTATAATTGAAGGGTAGATGAGACGGGCGCAGTCGAGGCATAGTTCTGACAGACTCAACTCAATACAACTGACTTTTAAAACACGCGTGAATAATCCAGCAAAGGCCAGAAGAGAGGTCTGCAAAGCCTCAGAGATCCACGCCGCTGCTTCTGAAGGTGCTCACCCTCCAGTTACCTAACAGCCTCCAGCTCCCACAAGCACCTTTCCCTCGGGCCCTCACCCACACCCTCCCCAGTTCCTTGCATTTCCTCATTTTCCCATCTCTTCCTTCCTGACCAAGGCTAATGCAGGGGCACATTAATTCTGAGCATTTGTGAGCAAATACTGTAGTCTTGAAATGAGCCTGGTCTTGAACGTACGGCCTGTAGTTTTTTTCTTTGGAGCCGGGCTGGACAATATTTTAAAGAGTCCTTTTAAGAACTCAGGTATAGGTCTGTGGTAGAACATTTTCCTGCATCTTGAGGCCCCTGGATTTAAATAAACCCCAGCACCTTCAAAACAAAAAGACTCCTTAATAAACCTAACATCGCTCCACAAAACATAACCCCGAATTCACTTTCTCTGCAGAACTTCAACTAAAGAGATCTGCAGATAAGGCAAGTCAAGAACACAAAACATCACCAGATGCACCCCTAAGCCCTAGAAGATAAGACATATTCCTGACGTCTGCATCTTTAAGGGAGGCAATACCTCTTCTCCTTCCTTGGACATCTGAACCTCCCAGGATTGCCCAGACTTCCCTGCTCTTCAGTTGCCTCAGTGGCAGCAGCCTTCCCAAGCCTATTAATAGTAAAAGAACCAAAGGTAATCATCATTGCCTTCCCACTCAATCTCTATCACAAGTGGTTACTCTCAAGTGAAGGAACAGGATGGGGAGGAGGATCCCATGACTAAGGAAATTGGTATTTCTCTGATGTGCAGGATGATATGAATATTCTGGAATTAGATAGTGTTGTACCTACATAATTTGATAAATATAGTAAAAGCCACTCGCCGAATTGTATGGTTACCTGGGCATGGGGGTTGGTATCAAATACACCCACATCTCAAAAAAATTTACATTTGATATTCTTATTTTATTGGTGAGAAAGATTTGCAAGTAGTTTTCCATATAATTTTCATGTCAAAATTTGGCATCACAAATTAAGTTGTTAATATTTCCTAGTTTGGGCTTGCTCAAAGAATTTGTTGATTATTTTTCTTCCTTATAAAGCCGAGAGGGAGGGGGATATAGTTCAGTGGCACACCGACTGCCTGGCAAGCACAAGGTCCTGAGTTCGATTCCCAGTACAAAAAAAAAAAAAAATACGTATTTCAGAAAGCCTAGGAGAATTCACTGGTGGAAGCCAACGGTGCTGCGGAATTCTTCTGCAGGGTCATTTTACCCTTTTTGAGGTTTTCATTTATACATGTTCTGGTCCATCATGATTACATGCACGTGGGCAGTTGGAACATGTACATAACACATCTTAACTCTGCTGTTCATCCCGTTGCCTACCTCTCCCCTCCCCCATCCGCTAGTCTCCTTACCTTCTGCAAAGTATTTGTTACCTATTATCCACCTCCTCATTTTGCTCTTTATATTTTACTTTGTCTTATATGAGAAATCACGCATACATCTCAAAATTTTAGGTAAACAAAATGTAGGAGCGCCCAACATTCAAACGCAAAAGCTGATGAACGGACAAACTACCAAATAAACCCAGTACTACATAAACGTCAAGAATAAAGTCCTTCATTAAAAGTAAGGAGCCCCGGATCTGCATCTAGCTCGGGAGGGTGGGGCACGAAGGTGGTTCAAGAACTGCAGGATGAGAGCTGTGGATAATTAACCTTCCGGTTAGTCTTAAGGTTCGCAATCTGCCAAAATTCATTAATGTACAAGACGGCCTGAACTTCCGCAGACAGCGAGCGCGGTGGACACCCTAGGGTATTAACGACAGCGCAAACCGCCTCCCCCTCTCGCCCCCGCTATCCTCGCGCGCGCAGCTCCTGCTGACCCTGCAGCGCCTACCCCAAGGGTTGCCTCTCAAAGTTCCCCGCGACCCGGGTGATGGGGAACTGAAAGAAGCTGGTCTCAGGGTGCGTTTGTCAACGTGACACGTAGGAGGGGACGCCCAGACACCAAGTCCGCTTAAGGACGCGTGCACAAGGACGCGTGCACCCTCCCTCGACCTGTGCCCGCAGATCCTCCAGAAACCCACGCAGTCCGGATGGGCTGGGCTGTCTCCCCGAGCCCCAGAAGTGCCAGCGCCCACACCCATCCCCCACCCCGACCCCTCCTCCCGGACAGGGGCCATCTCTAAGCCGGCCGGGCGACTCGAGACCACCTGCCGCTCCAGGACTGAGGATAAAGGGGTCTTGATCCCCGCCCCGTTCTGCGGAGCAGAGCGCCGACCTTAACGGAAAGACGCCCCAGAGAAGTGCGCCCCAGACCGTTTCGGACTAAGAACGGGCCGAGAGGCACCCAAGGGCCGGCGCCCCCAGCTCGGTGTGGCGAGGCGCCCGCAGCGCCCGCCCGCCCGCCAGCCCGTCGGCCCGCGCGTACTTTCCCGCTGCCAGGAGCCGGGGCGCCGCGCTCCTCCTCCACGCCTCCGAGCTCCCAGCCACCGCGCGCCAACCCGAGCGCCCGCGGGCCCGAAGGCAGCGCTCGGATGCCTCCCCAGGGCCGTCGGAGGCCGCCCGGGCGTCCGGGCGAGTGCGAGCTCGCGGGGCCGTCCTCCGCCTCCGCCGCCGTGCGCCCAGGGCGCGCGCCGAGTCTGCCCCGCTCGGCGCGGGGGCGGCCCCGGTGCAGGGCTCGCGGGCTGGGGGCCTCCGGGGCCCACGCCGCCGAGGAAGGGAGGCCGGGCACCGCCGGCGCCACTCACCTCCAGCCGCTCCTCCCAACCTGCGCGCCCGGCGCGCAGCTCGCGCGCCGCGGCCGCGGGACCCGAGGGGGCGGGGCGGGGCGGGGGGCGGAGTCGGCCCGGCGGGCAGCGCCAGAATTAAACCCCGAGCGCACGGCGGCGGGGACACGCGCGAGCCCCGGGCACCCGGACGCCGGGCCGCAGCTGCGGCCTGGGGCGGGGCGCGAACGTCGGCGGGTCTGCGGAATCCCCGGAGGTTCGCGCGGACCCGGAGGAAACCCGGGTTGCCGCGGCGATCCTTTGTACCCCGGAGCCCCGGGCCCCAGTGCGCCTGCGCGCCGCCCGGCCCGCCGCGGGCCCGGGAGACGGCTCTGTGCACCCCGGCCGGCGCGCGGCTACCCCGGTGCATCCTCGCTCCCTGCGCCCTGGCCACCGCCCCCGGGGAGATCCAGCCCCGGCGGGACTGGTCGGGCCGGACGCGCGTGGCCTGCGCGGCGGACACCCCAGCCAGCTCGCTGCAGCCGCTAGGAAACTGTTTTTGAGCCCGTGAGAGGCGGGCTCAGAAGTGCGGGGACTCCGGTTCCCTGCAGGTGACTCGGCCGGTTCGGCCAAGCGTCCTCGGGTCCCGAATGATGCCGGGCTTCGAGGGCTCCGAAGAAAGCGCAGCAGCGGCCTCGGGAGTCGGGGCTGAAGCGACTTCCCAGTTCAGTCCGAAACGCTCGAGGCGCCGTGGGTGCCCGAAGACCCCGAAAGGGGCTAAACTGCAGCTGGAGAGCTTAGCGAGGGGAGGATCGGTCGTGTGGACACCAACCATCACCAGACAAAAACCGTAACGCCAGCGCTCCGGCCAGTCCCTAAGGCAGGGGTGGCCCTCGTGAGCCCGCCTTACACCGAGAGCAAGTGAAAGAGTCCTGGGGCGTCACCGAGACGCGGCCTGGAAGAGAGGCCAGGACGGGTGCTCTCGCAGAGTCCACCGCGGGACACCCGACCAGGGAGGGCGAGGGGCAGCGCGCAGACAGGCTGGCGAGGAAATCGTCCTTGGCTTCAGGCTCTGCGCAACGGAGCTTCTATTCCTTCATCTATCAAATAGGGCGTTTGGATCCAGTATTTTCTAAAAGTCCTCTAAATGTCAGTGGGGGAGAAAGTTAACTGTCCCTACGGGTAAGAGCTGGAGGGTCGGAGGTACAGGGGATCCTGCATGGAAAAGTTGCAACCCTCGGTGCCCGCCCCCAAGCAAATCTATCTCCACTGCAGAATAACCGGTCTTGACCTCTCATTTTTTTTCTCTTTGTGTGTTGGGGTGTGAATGTGTGTGTGTGTGTGTGTGTGTGTGTGTGTGTGTGTGTGTTAAGGTGTCACTGTTTAGTGCAGGCCAGCCTTGAACTCAGGGTCCTCCTACTTCAGCCTCCTGAGGGCTACAATAAATACATGTTTATTTTATAGGCCCTGAGAAGGAGGGAAATGTAATTTAGTTTTCTTAAAAGACAAAAAGCCAAGTGTGGTGTACATCCATATTAATCCCAGCACTCTGAGAGGCTGAGGCAGGAGGATCACAAGATTGAGCCTCACCTAACCAACTTAGCTAGACTCTGTTTCAAAATTTAAAAATAAGGGGTAAGGGTTGGGATTGGGGGTGGTATCTGGGCTGGAGCTCAATATGACGGCCTTAGATTCAATCCTCCGTGTTGTTTTTTTTTTTTTTAAGGCAAAATATATGACATTCTGAGGTTTTCATAGATTTGTTTGAAGTGAATTTTAGATTGGGGGGCGCGGATCAGGGTTCGAACTCATAACCTTGCTCTTTCCAGGCAGGCACTTGTGCCACGGAGCTATCTCCCTGGCCTAGATTATTTTTAAGATTAAGATACAGGAGAGGGCAAAAAAGGTATAAACCACACAATGTGACATTTACTCTTTTTTAAATCTTTTATTTACTTGTTTGGTACAGGGTTTTGCTATGCAGCAACTCAGACTCATAGTGCTCCTCCTGTCTCAGCCTCCCCAGTGCTGGCATTACTGCCATGCACCACCATGCCACCATGCCGGTTTCAGTGGCCAGCACCCCGAGGTTCTAGGCCTGCTTGGCATGCAGTACCTGGAACAAAACCTGGGTCCTTGTACTTGCCAGCAGGCACTTAGACTGCTGAGCTATCTCCCCAGTCCGGCACTAACTCTTAAAGTGCGCAGTCCAGTGATGTTTAATCTATTCACAAAGTTAGAAACCATGACCAGAGACTCCAGAGCAATTTCATTATCCCAGTAAGAAACTCTATCAGCAGTCACCTCCTGCAGGAGCCCCTTTACAGTCACTGAGCCATTTACGTGCTGTCTCTCTGGATTTGCCTATTTGGGACATTCCACATAAATAGAAACAATACATCCTGGTCTTTCTCATACTTAACAGTAGTTACAAGATCCACCTATGCCATAATGAACATTAAGATGTCATTCCTTTGTCCCCGTCGTACCATGTACTGATGGTGGAATTATACTGGAAAATAATCACAAGAGAACAACTGAGTAATTTGCTAAGTGAAATCTTTCTTTGAAGCATAGCATCCCAAAGAGAGTCAGCTTGTCAGTACAGGAGCTCTGTAATTTATAGGACATCTCAGCAGTGGTTCAAATTCTCCTTAGCAGGTCAAGCAATTTGTGTGTGTGTGCACGCACGCGCACACATGTGAATATCTGAGAATAGTGGACCACGTACTGGCTGAGCTGCTTAGAAAATATTTGCTGGAGCTGAGATCTGTATTAGCAGGATGTGGTGGCACACGCCTGTAATCCCAGGACTGAAGAGGCTGAGACAGAAGGATCATTGCCAGTTTGAAACCAGCCTGGGCTACAAAGTAAGCACAAATCCAGCCTGAGCTGAATAGTGAGACCCTGTCTCAAAAAGACCAAGAAAGAGAGAGAAAGAAAGAAAGAGAAGGATATTTATTTTATTGGGATGAGCTCCTACCCTAAGTGAAAGTAAGAAACCGTTCAACTTCAGGACACAGTGTGATCTATTCAGTACTCCATATATAATGGAGGGGTACAGCTTATTTCTGATCCTGAAAGCATATTTTAATTTCTCCCTCTGCTTTTCAGCAGAAAAAGGAGTGGCAGACTTCTTCGTGAGAGGCTGGAATCAGTAGTTGAGTTGTAAGCTTGGTCCAGAGTTGGCATGGATGCATGGATTTAAAATGGAAATTTGGGGAGATTATTAAGGTCACAAGTTGCAATCAGTTGTTTATTTTTATTGGTGGTGGCTTTTTC
>PVKN010012254.1:0-20924 GCA_004027915.1 Capromys pilorides
AAGAAAGAAGTAGGGTATGGGATGAGTACAAAGCAAAGACCAAACGTGACAGAGAAGCAGGCGCTGAGAGGAGTAGAATTTAGGGTAAACTTGAAGATATAGAAATGTCAGAATCTAAGCTCTCTTTCTTTTTTGTCCAATGAGTTTAAATTCCAGGAAAGCCTATGTAAATGCTCACATGAAGTAAGAAGAGTACCTGTATTTACTTAACTGTCTATAATAAATCTCTTGTCTACTAAAAATCATGTAGTGAAGCCCAAATTCCACTGACTAATCTTGATAGGTAGTTTATCTGACTTGATTTGATTTGATTCGATTTGAGAAAGAAAAAATAAAAGTGAAAGTGAAAGTGACAATGAAATGGATCTTCAAATCAGGTGATCAGGGCAGTTACAATAACTGATACATTTCGTATTGTTGTCTTCCTAGTGCTTACTCAGAGTAGAACATATAAATGCAGTATTTTGGCTATACAATATTAGCACAAACCTTTCATTTGAATGAACAAAGCCCAGATTGCAACATAAATAGTACAAAAAATCAACAAATGGGGTCTCACCTTACTTCACTCATTATCCACTTGAAAATCAACCCTGAATTTCGGACGCAGAGCAGTAAATGAATCAATAAGTTTCTTGGATGGATACCTCATATGTTACACATGATTTCAGCAATCACATAACATATTTTATAGATATATTTAAAATAGTATTTCCCACTTATCAAATTAAAAATATTACTTTTCCCAAGAGGACAAAATCACTAGAATGAATAATTATGGCCAAAAAATTTAAATGATTTGAGTAGAGGTTCACATGCCACATGGGGACTCGCTAAGTTAAGAATAGAAATAAAAAATGGTTTCGTGGGATGGCAATTTAGTTATTAGGAGCGTTAAAGTGTGCATCAAACGGAGATGGGTCTGGTATTATTATCACTTGGCAATGGCTGGCATGAGGTGATAACATCAGACTTTAAACTAATAGCAAAAGAAATAAGAAAATGCATACAGAGGAAGTATAAGTAGGAAATTTACAACACTTTCTCTTCTCTTGGCTTCCAAGGTAAACGATGATGGAAAAACCACTCACCTGTTTTGAATGTGCCATTTAAATATTTTGGTGTTTGTATTATGCACATGGAAGGAGAAGCTACAGAAATGAATATATTTACAAAATAATTCACTGTTGTTAAGCACCGTGAAATTGAAACAATAGTTACAATTGATTTCTCCTAAAAATGTCATCTAGGCAACATTAAACCAGTACAAAGATACCCCTGGTTAGTGTGTGGCATGTGATATGCTCTTACCTGCTGAGGGACAGAATGTTCAAATAATAGCTTTAGTGTAGGTTAGTGAAGAAGATCACTTAATACATGCACAGAAGAATTGAATATAGGGAGTTACATGGTTTGTGGAGGCATAACTTAAAGGAGCTGTACTATTATTTTTTATTTTTATAGACTTTTCTTCCTATACAGTAATCACATCCCTTCATTCATCTAAAGCATACCTGACCAGGTTATAATACACTAAAAATAGGCAAGTAACAACAACAAGAACAACAACCAGAAATTGTAAAGTTTATTATAAAGGTTTCACCTTCCTCAGTGAATTATCCTGTTCAAGGAGGAGCCCATTTCCCTAACACATCAGATTTTCCCTTAAATTTTAGTGGAGAGAACAGACTCTCACGCTCAGCTCAGAGCAGTCATTAGCCAAGGGTATCAGGACTGAACAGTGACAGTTTATTATTTTTTTTTCTTTTTAATCATTTATTCATTTATTTGGTACAGGATCTTGCTACTGAGCTCAGACTCATAGTGATCCTCCTGTCCCAGCCTGTCCAGTGCTGAGATTACAGACAAGTGCCGCCAAGCCAGGTCCTGAGTCTGGCACAACATGCAGTACCGGGGATTGAACCCAGGTCTTTGCACTTACTTGGCAGGCATTTAGGCCACAGGGATACTGCCTCAACTCCCAGACACACATACTGAAACTACTCTTTAAAGATAAGTTTCTTTAGTCTTTCAAGCCTGGAATTTAGATGTATTTATATATTTCTTAAAATTTCTAACAGTTTGACGACTAAAAACTTAAAATTATGTTTGTAACAATAAAAATAAGGATGATAAAATTTACTAAGTAATCATGCATTTGTGTCTAAGTAGAAGTAAGTAAATGAACTAAAAACAGGTGATTGGTCAAGTATATAATTTTCTATATATGTAAATGTATTTACTAACCTCCTTCTGGTATCAGTAACTATTACAAAATTCTTTCCAAAATATTCAAATAAGTTTGACAAATTAAAATATTGAGTGAAATTTTAGATAATGCGCATGACCACAACAATAAAAGATGTATTTTTAGGGGTAGAAAAATAGCTCAGTGGCATAAGTGCCTTGCCTGGCAAGCTCAAGGACCTGAGTTTGATTCTTGGCACCACAGGCCTCACCAGCCCAGGGAACCCCAGGTGCACTGTGCCAGCCACAGAAACTGGTGCGGTGGCTCACATCTGTAATCCCAGCTGGAGAGGCTGAGACAGGAGGATCACTCTGAGTGTGAGCTGTGGAGCAAGACCCTGTACCAAATAAATAAACACACTTTTTTAAAATGCAGTTTTATATTTTAGATAATAAATTCAATGGGCGTTAACTCACCTGAAATAAAATATTGAATAATTATAATGAACAAGAACAACAGAAAATGTATCATGGGAAAGAATTTCAAATAATGTACATATATACTCTTCTCTCAAAAAAGCAAAACACAAGTCTTCATTCTTAAATTGAAGCTCCATGTAAGACTTCCTTTCAGATAGAAAGATACAGAAAAAAAAAATGGAAGAAAGTAATTTTCCTTTATGGAAACCCAAGAAATACTCCCTGAGTCAGAGGACCAAGGTCATCATTAACAGTGGCAAACCCTGTAGAGAACAGACAGCTTTGATTCGGAGAGATAAGAAGGACAGCTTAGCCTAGAGGGGCAGCACAGGCCTGGCCCCCCTGCACTGTGAAACGCTAAGGAAGGAAGACATCAAATTCAACTCTGACCCATTTAACCATACACCAAGACCCAGGGGCAAGGCATAAATAAATAAATAAATTAATTAATTAATTAATAGATAGGCTACTCTGTGGCTCAATGCAAAAAACTTCAGTCAATGTGCCAATCTAAAAAAGAAAAAAAGGAAGGAAAGAAAGAAAGAAAGAAAGAAAGAAGAAAGAAAGAAAGAAAGAAGAAAGAAAGAAAGAAAGAAAGAAAGAAAGAAAGAAAGAAAGAAAGAAAGAAAGAAAGAAAGAAAGACAGACAAAAGTGTCTGTCTCAGTGAAGCAGTGAAGCTGGACTGCCCACCTAAAGACTGACGGATGGGCTTGTGGACAAATGGTGTGTTCTATCCTTGGGGTCAGCAGGCTGTGGACCCAGACCACTGAAATCATGAACCATAGTAGACTCTTCCTTTAAGTTGCAGAGCAGATATTCAGGCCCAGTGATGGAAACCATGACCAATATGGTGCCTTCATTCTAAGATCTTCCACCCCCAGACCCCTAAGTCCAGGAGATTAGGACTTAGCGGGAAGCACCACCGAATTGAAGGTTTTGCAAGCTTCAAGCTTTGCCCTGTGTCATCAATAAGGTAAGCATCCCACAGTGAAATAAATAATGCTTTCTACAATGCAAGGACAGTGTAGCTACATTCTATGAAAGGCCCTGAATGAAAAGGAAATCTTACAAAAGCAAGACATGTATTACTCCTCACTCTATAATCACACATTATTTTGAAGAGAAATTATGTTGTTCTGGAGAATGAATAGCAGCAAGGGCTACATATTTTGATAGGAATGGAATTTGGATGCTTACTTAGTAGGTACAGTGGTTTAAGGACTGTTTTCAGTACATTCAGTTTTGAATTTTCTACGTAGAATATGCTAATTATTAAAATGGTGGAGGCAATTTAGATGGAAACAGGTAACAGTGCCTCTGCAATTGTGAGTTTCAGTGAAAATATTTGTACCTTTTCACAAATTAAGGTCATAAGTTTTCACATGTACACTTCACTGTGCATTTTAATTTAACACTTTTTTCCTACTTAAAACTTCCACTTTAACTTGCGTGTGTGTGTGTGTGTGTGTGTGTGTGTGTGTGTGTGTATGTGTGTGTGTGTGCTTGTTCCCAAATTTAAACTGTTACAAATACTGGTATCATCTCAAAGCAAATTTTTAAATTGTTATTGTTCCTGTATTTGCCATCTGGATCACGTAGAATTTTTCATAGACTCCTCCCACGTAGTACCTACCTTCTTTCTGAGATTACCTTTGAATAAAACTTTTCTGAAGAACTTTGGATACTTGTTATCCTGGCTCGTGCCTCCCAATATTTTCTTGAACTCATTGTAATTTTCATTTGATTTACTTCTCTTCACAAGTTGATTTTTAGCTCATCAGATGCCAATTACAACAGTGATTAAGAGTTTCAAATAAATCACATGTATGTTTCTTTCTATGGTTGATCTTATTTCCTTCACTAATCTTCCATATTCTTGGCCTTCATATTTTACTTAATTGTTTTTGTATTTTATTATATTTTCCTTTTCATATATATATATATATATATATATATATATATATATGGCTCATAAGGGAAAATAATTTGTCTGAATTGTTCATTCTGTGACCTTGAGAGTCAGAATAATTTATGACGTCTAATACATTCTCAGAAATATTTTTGATTGACTGAATGAAAATAGTTTGTTTTAGGACCATATTATGTCAGAAAGAAGGCTAGATGTGGTATCCTGTTATCCCAATCTTATTTCTATATTCATCAGTGAACTCTTATTTTTCTAAGCCATGCCTGTTTAATGTTAGCTCAAGGAATTTATGGGAAGTTTGGAATGGAGTGGAGTGGAGTGGAGTGGAGTGGAGTTGAATGGAGTGGAGTGGAATGGAATGGAACGGAATGGAATGAATGGAATAGAATAGGAAGCTGGTAATATAGCTCAGTGAACTAAAGCATCTGCTTAGGCGAGGTTAGGCTTGTGCAGGGACCATGGTTTGAACCCTGGCACCACATACTGTGCCAGCTCTGCCCACAGGAAGGACTGAGCCACCCACAAAGTCCAGGCATGGTAGCACACACCTGCAAACTCAACTCAGGGAGGCTGAAAACAGGAGGAACACTATGTGTTGGAGTTGTGTAATGAAACCCTGTACCAACCAAATACATTAAAAAAAATAGAATACAATAATTTATCATATAATCTATGGAGGATTGCAAACTGGTGGTCAATATATTACACCCAGGTGAACTAAAGTAGCATGGTATTAGGTATGCAAGCCCACATTAAGGTTGCTTAAGAGACAGAAAGAGAGAACTGGGTGTGGTGACACATGTCTGTAATCCCAGAAATCTTCGATGGCTGAAGCAGACAGACCCTTGTGATTATGAGACCAGGCCTGGGCTGCAAAGTGAGTCCAAGGCCAGCCTGAACTGCATAGTGAGACCCTATCTCAAGCACACTCACACACCACTCACACACATACACACACACACACACACACACACACACACACACACGGAAGAATAAGAGAAGCTATAGGCAGGCTATTATGGAAGCTGTTAGAGAGCTGCTGATTCTCTCGGGACATTCTGTTGGAGGACCCCGCTGTGCTGGCTTTCCTGGTGAATTTGACTGTTTTCATTGGAGGAGGAGTTCAGGACTTCCTTGTTGTGGAAAGTGGCTGAAGTTCACTTTGGGGATGCTCTGGTCTTCATCTTGAGCCTGCTCAGCCTCCAGGAGCAAGCCTGCTCAGCCTCCTAGAGCAGCTAGTCGTGTTGGCTTTCCTGATGGGAATTCAGGTTTCCTCAGCACTGGAAGAGTTTAGGCCCTCCCTGTAGCTGAACGTGGTTGTGGTGCTTTTGGGGAAGCTCTGGTTCTTCCTTCCAGCTTTGCTTCCTTGCTCCAGTTCAGATCCCTCTGCCTGCTGGCTCCAATCCTTCTTCCACTGGCACAGCCTTTCTAGCTTGCACCGCTGACCCCTGGGCCTTCCTAGCGCAGAGCTGTGAAGCAGGCCTGCAGGAGACGTTGTCCTGGGCTCTGGGTCTCAGCTGCACTGGAGGGAGACATTGTTATGAGCTCTAGGTCGCCAGCTGGACTACACAGGACGTTATTCTGGAATCTAGAACCTCAGCTGGAGTCTTTGGTCTTTCATGTGTCCACAGATTTCCTGCATTTAATGGCTGGCTCAGCCTGCACTGGGGAGGGGCTGAGGCGACATGTGGTGTGTTGCTGGGGATTGAATCGGGGTGCCTGAGGAGGCCTAAGCTTTCCTAAGCAGGCGCTTTAGAGCACTGAACCATCTTGCCGGCCCCATCCTGCATTCTTTAGGTGATTTATTGTAAAATAATCTTATAAAATATGTATCCTGTATTGTATTATTTCCTTGCAAAATTCCAATGAAAACATAATCTCATATTTTGTAAAACTAACTCATAGTGTGCTGTAAAATATATACATAATTAATTAGCTGTTTAAATAAACTCCAAAATAATATTCCTTCTTATTTTTACTCCATAAAATATTTGTAGAATGCAGTATCAGAACATTTACATTTTAATAACCAAATTTTCTCAAAAGTCTTACTGTCTTCTTTGCTGTTAAGCCTATAACAGCTGAAATTTCTTTTATCTTTCTTTTCTTTTTGTGGAACCAGGGATTGAACTCAGGCCCTTGAGCTCCCCTTGGGGCTGGGGAGATAGCTCGGTAGAAGATGTGCTTACCTGTTGTCTTAGTTACTCTTCTGTCACTGCTGAGATAAATATCTGACATTCAAACGAAGGGAAGGAAAGGTTTATTTAGCTCACAGTTACTGTAGGTTTTAGTCCATATTCAGCTGGCTCCAAAACAGACTGGCACATAACAGAGAACAACCTTTCATGGCAGCAGCGGGCTAACAGCAAGAGCAGGGAGAGCTAGCAGCAGCTCAAGCAGCTAACTTCTCTGCCTACCTTTTGCTGAAATGCAAATCACCTGCCCCAGGGGAGGTGCAGCACCCATTTTCACAATAATCAATTAGGAATTCCAGAAGGAGCCCCAAGATTGCATGAGGCTTTGGAGGGACACCTAGACTCAAACCATAACACCTGGCAGGTGCAGAGTCCTGAGTTCAATCCACAGTTAAAAAAAAAATTCTTTTACATAATGAATTTTTGAATAGTTTTCAAAAGCAAAGCCAAACAAAGCAAAATGATTTTCTTAATATTAAAATTTATTTACTATTAACTAAATGGAAAACTGGATACATATATGGGCATGTAGTAGAATGTAACACAAATTTCATTATGCTTTAGTCAACTGATTTGTTTCACAATTTAGACAATTTTTTTTTATGCATTTAGTACAGGGTCTCACTACATAGATTGGACTTATAGTGATAGTGATTCTCCTGTTTTCAGCCTCCCAAGCCTGGGATTACAGGCAGGTGCCACTACGACCAGTCTCGTTCACCTTCGCAGTGCCTGGGATCAAACACCAGTCCCTGGGCCTGTCTAAGCAGCTGCTTCAGTCTGCTGAGCTATTTGGCTGGCCCTGTGTTGTATGTTTTGTTTTGGGTTTTTTTGAGATTTAACCTAAATTTTATAATTTTATTTGCCTTATTATTATTGACTTGGAAAAATCAAATGCAAATGTCTACATTTGAATTATTTTTATTTCTTCACTTAAATTGCTCATTTTGTCAAATATTGGGTTTTCTCATAAATAAAATGATGAGCAAAATACACATTTTAAAATAAATGATGCATTTTGTTTTGCACATCGTAAGTCTGGTTTTCATTTTTTTCTGCATTCTATATGATAGCAAAATGAAAATTAAACTGTACAGATGAAAATGTCTTCAATTCACATGGATTTTCCTGGTGCACCAGACTATAGGCATACTCATTATACATTTATACATGTAAGCAAATGAAATATTATGCTGTACACTCTATTTACACTCACATGACACATGTGCATATGATGCATATATATCCATTTATGTCTATCTTTACACATATAAATCTACATGTGTGCTACACACACTGTATATATATATATATATATGCACACTAATTTTTGATTTTGTAAAAGCCAATGAAACAAATAATGAAAATGAAAATAGCATCTAAATTCATCCTCAATAGAACTTAAAATCAAGGAACTCCAGGAAATAATCATATATATATATATATATATATATATATATATATATATATATAATTTGCTGTTTGTTTGTATCTAAGTTGATCTCAGACTCTTGTGCTTGCCAGGCAGGCACTGTGCCAAGGGCTGTATACTAACCCAAAAGTATTATATCGTATTTATATGTAATTAAATGTTAGCAAGAGTTAAACTGTTTCAAAATTTTGCCCAAAGTTTCTTACCTGGAGCTACTTCTAGATTTCCACAGAGCAAAGATCAGCTTGACATAAGGTTCTAGTTGACTAAGCACAACAATGAGCTGGAGTGGAAGGGAAATGCCCCCACGGTTACACACAGGAATGGCCCACCTTTTCTGACATTTACTGCCTTCTGTGGCTTTGCAAGCCTTTCTTCTCTGCTGGGTTTCACTGCTGCAGATTCAGAGTAAAATTTCCCAAGTGATTATTTCTTTTTTGAACTGGTACTATAAAAGAGCAACTCTCAGTTTCTTTTTTTTTTTTAAAGTGTCATGAGTTTTTAGCACATAGACAATGCTGAAAACATAAATGTCTCTGCAGAAGTCATCCTGTCATGCCCTTTATTGATATGTATCGGCATCCTAGGAAATGTGAAAAATAGCAAGGCAGTAGACATTTAGGCATTCTCAAAGTGGAAGTGCACCCTGCCAGCAACTTGTTTTCTGTGTTATTGGACAAAGAAACGGGGAAAAGACACGTGGAGAATTGGCCACTCTTAAAATACAATGGAAGTTAAAGCAGGATTGTAAAACAAGATAATGAACTGCTGCAAAGACAAGATCACACTTGCTATTTATTTCTTAACTGACAGTTACTTCTTTTTGATATTTGTTAGTGCAATACTAAGTGAAAAAAGAGAATTTTTTTCCTAAACCTCACAAAGTTACCATGTACGCATATGTGCAGAGATGTTCAACCATTCCTCTGATTAGAAATACCTTGGCAAAAAAAAAAAAAAAAATCATTTGAGTTTGATAATAAATTTCATAAAAATTCCCTGCATTTTATTTAAATTAAATTGTATCAAATTTTAGACCATGTTCTTATTATTTATTTTCTATACTTAAATTTGAAACAAATTATGAAGATCATATTCTAAGAGATTGAAGTATTTAGAGCCCAGGACAAGTTGCCTCCTTTTACTCATCTTCTTTTGATTCTCTGCTCAGAAGCAAGCGGCTCTAACTTTACATTTCTGTTCTTAAACTCTTTGATTGTCACTTTATATCTGAAGATTATGCACTTCCATTATATTAGGATTCATTAAGGTCAGTGATTATCGATTTTTTTTCTTGCATCACCTCCACAACTTTGATATTTTGATTTTTGGGATATTGACTTCTAGACCATAAGACTACATAACACGAAGCCCATTAATCAAAGTACGAACTTTAAAAACCTTCACCCTATTTTTTATATTAAATGAAAATGTTGCTGCCCCTTCTTCTTCCACTTTTACTCTTTCCATGTTTCTGTATCAGTCAGTTAAGGGAAAAATGATAAATATTTATCAGTGAGGACCTATTTATATCTGCACATGATAACAATTTTGTATTAATTTGTAAAACTATGAAAGTATAAAGCAAAACAGATTTATGAAATTCAGATGATGATAATATTCAGTGTTATACCAAATAATTTTTCGTGACATTTCCCGTTCAATAAATCCAATTCATACTCCTTGAACTTTCAGTGAAGTTTTTCCTATGAAGTTTTCTTTTTTCTTCTGTTTCTTAAAGTAGCGTATAGTTGAAGGCCAGCTCATAGTATCATTTGTTCATATATGAACTGCATCTTTCTAGGCAGGCCTTTTGTTTTGTAAGGTACCAGAAGCTTTCCTCTTTCATCCCCCCTCTACTTTTTGTACATTACTGGACACCTACCAGACTCACGTTATCTTCGTCTTGAAGCCTGCTGCTTCTCATGACCGAGCTTGTGCTCTGACACACGCTCTGTACACTCGAGACCACTGCGGGAGAACCGTTCAGAGATGAGTGCTCCGACTGCAAGCCAGAGCCCACTTACTTATCCCAAAGTGTCAACAATACAATAAAACTGGAATACTGAGGTTTCAGTGTGGCAAAAACAATTCACACACCAACTCCACACGTTTTGCCTTAAAATAAAAACACAGTCGTATACACGCCATAGGTTTACCGACACTGCTCTAAGCTTTCCTTGGATATCTCTATTGGAAGTCTCTATTCTGATTTTCTTGAACCTAACGTCATGCTTCCCTTGGTTACTGAATATGTATCTTTCCTCTGTCTTATTGCACCCCTTGATTTACTACTTCGAGCCATACATTAACATCCTAAGACAGAAAAGAAAAACTTCGAGTTTAGGATTTCCGGGTTTTTCATAGGTGAAATATTTTTGTTATACTGCCACACTTCACTGATAAGTTGCTGACATATAAAATGAAAGTCAAAAACTATTTTCTCAAGATTTGGAATGCTGTTATCATGTTTCTTTTAACAAACATAGTCTTCATAAAGGTCAATTTTATCCTTTTCATCAATGACGTGAACTTCAGAATGCAAACTTTTATTTTTCCTCTGGTGATTTATACTGGGTCTTTTCTTTTTCGTGCCCAGCTTTATTGTAGACAGGACAGTTATTATTTCAACCCAGCTCTTGCTTGCCCCATACTACACCCCGTCACTTGCTGACCCTTCAGGCTTCCAGGTGAACATAGTTCCTTTTGCAATAGAAAGGTACAAAAGTAATTGTTTTCCATTGATCTCATCTGCACTGTTGTAATAGTCTGTTATAGTTGACACAAGTATGATCCCCCAAAGCTGTCACGTATTCAGAGGCAGGGCATTTAGAAGGTCCTTAGATGATAAGTATTAGAGCTCAATGTGTGGTTAAAAGGTGGGGTGTGGTGTGAAGCATTGGTCCATGGGGTTGGGACTCCAGAACATGGATCTCCCTCCCTGGAGTCCCCCTTCTCTCTCTGTTTTCTGTCCACCCAGGTAGTAGCTGCTGCCTGCACACCAGGCCTTTCCACCTTGCCATTCTGCATTTGAGCCTGCCAACCATGGACATCAAGCATAAACTTAAAAAAAAAAAATGCTTCTTTCTTTAAACTGTGTGTGTTGGATATTGTATGTCAGCCTCAGGGAAAGTCTCTAAGGCAGGCCTTCATCGCACTTTGCTTACTAGTCTGATTTGGTGGAGCATAATTTCTGGCAGACTGTTGGTAATGTTTCTAGCTCCCAGGTATGACTTTATATCTTGCTCCACTAAAATAAGAAAGCTAATTTTTGAAGACAAGCTCCTCCCTCTGTAGATAATTTTATAGTTCGTTTTTGGTACTAAAGGTAGAAGATGGCTAGAAGTGTTCTACAGTACAAGCACATATCTAATGGCCCACCTCCAACTTCAGTTTCTTCCTGTCACAGGCACACACCCCCAGAACAGAGCCCTTCACGTTGTGCTGTGGGGTTAGCTCCATCTCCTCTTCCACCCTCTCAGGAGCTTTGTAGATTTTGTTCCTGTTCAATAATTCTTTGTGTCTCAGGAGGGGAAAAATATAACTGTAGTTCTTCTCTTTGCCTTATTGAATTGAAAATTTCTCTTCTCCTAGTTTACTTTAAATAGAAGCATAGAGTTTCCATTTTACTTATTAAAAGTATATAAAGCCCTTATGATTTATAAAATTTAATCTCTACAAAAATGTATCCTCTGAGCATTCTTGTTCCTAACTTTTGTTCCTTTCTGCCAATTTTACTTAGCTCCCATTAGTAACAATTTCTATTTTTCTCTCATGAGTTCTTGCAGTGTTTATTAGAAAAATAAATATATATCTTAATTAAATATAAACATCTAATACATGCTCATGTCTTTTCCTTTGTATTTTTTAATTAAGGAATTTTGAAAACACTTTCTATAAGTTATAAGTTTTATTTGATTCCATTAGTGTAGATATAACACATTTTCCTTCACATTTCCCTTATTGCTATGATTTGAGTTGCACATGATACTGTAGTTAGAAGTGCATAACTTTAAGATAGATTACTAGAAATAGGTTTCCTGGATCACATTATAAACTGTTACATGTAGAAAGTTACTCTTGCTAGATGTCACATTCATCTCTCTATGAACTGTATGATTTTAGCTTCCATAGACTCAACCATCATGTGTTGCCAAGTATTAGCATTCATGCCAATGTGATAATTAACAAATGATAGTTCATATGACCAATTTAAATATTTTCTCAGTGAGATTATTTCTCATAGCTTTGAAGTCATAGAAAAATTATTAGCACCTGCAAGCAGGCACAGGGGCCAGGGGTTCCATCGCGGGGACTAATGTGCTGACCCTGCCCAGGGGCACTGAGATGGCAATTGAGACTGGGCCTGGTGGCATGCACTGGTAATCCAAGCTCTTGGGAGGCTGTAAACAGGTGGATCACTATAAGCCGGATCTAGTAGTGAGACCCTGAACACCCTGTAGTCACTTCCTTAAAATAAAAAAAAAAAGAGCAAAATAATAATTAATGGAGAAGCATAAGTGAAAAACAAAATGTACTAAAATGTTAATTTTTGTGGTAGTACTACCACTATTAAGTAGTACAGAGGTTTTTGTAATGTATTTTCAAGTGGGAAAGAAAACTTATAGAATAGAAAATGATTTTTGACTTTTTTGGAATTCTTTTAAAGCATGTTATGATCTCTATAAACTATAATAATAGGAATATAGAAATATTTTGGAAAGAAAATAAATACGTTTTATAAAATTTATTTTATTTAACTTATAGAATATGTTCATATTATTTATAAATTTAAGAAATTGCCATTTAAAATGATTACATGAAATCCACAAGTATACTTCTAGCTACACTTTTATGCTTTTATTTTGATGTGTATAAACATATGAAGATATAACTAAAAATGTCATCTTTGATTATCACTAAGGTATAATCACCAAAGCAACTTTTCTGTTCTTCTTAAAAGTTTAATTGTTATTTTTGTTATCCTGCAACGAACATCTATTTCATCTGAAAAGGACAGTGAGACAGCTCAAGGGATTAAGCACCTGTGCAAGTGTATGGAATGGGTTTAATACCCGGCACCACATGCTGTGTTGGCCCTGCCCCCGTCATGCTGAGCTAGTCACCAAGTCCTGGAATGGTGGCGCACTCCTGTAATCTCAGCTCTAGGGTGTGGCTGAAAACGGGAGGATCACTATGAGTCCAAGCTGTGTAGTGAAGACCCTATACCAAACGCATAAAAGTACATACACAAATAAATAATTTCCTCTACATAAAGAAATGTAATACATGATTTTGTAGCAAAGAACAGCTTGTAGGAGTTGGTGCCAGTTGTCATGATTTTTTAAAAGATATTGATTTTTAAATAATTTGCATTATACTCACTAAATTTTAAAACATGCCCTACAATTAGCAAAATACTAATGTTTTCATTGTAAATGTAAAAGATCTCCCTTTTACATTTTTTCCAGTTTACTTTTGATGTCTTTAGAAAAGATATTTACTTCCACCATAATGACAGTGAGGTTTTTCTGTATGACTTTCGATGACAAGATGAATTTGTTTTATTTGTTTAATTATGCCTCGCTAAATATTCAGAAGGAAGGGCTTGGGGAAATAGCTCAGTTGAATAAGTGCTTGACTGACAAGCGTAAGGGCCTGAGTTCAATCCCTGGTCTTGCAAAAAATAATAAATAAATAAATATTCTTGAACATGATAGAAAATGAAAAATTATGTTTAAATTAATATTTAATAAGCATTTAAGAATCTGATATTATCAAATCACAAATATAATAAATTATTATGTAATCCCAACTTCTCATGCCATCTAAGAGTCCTGAAACGCTGGATGGCATTGCTTTCACATAAAGTGTTTTTCAAGAATCTGATGGCCTACAATGTGTTGTTTATAGTTTTCTGGAGCAACAGAACCAATACTTATCTGCATATGATTACTTCTTTTTTGTATCTTAGGGAAGGGTCTATAGGGTGTTGGGGGTCTCACTACTAGCCTGGACTTGTGGTGATCAGCCTGTTTACAGCCTGCCAGGAGGATTACAGGCCTGAACCACCACGCCCAGTCTCAGGCGTCATCTCAGTGTGCCCTGGGGATGGGGACAGCACTGCAGGCCCAGGAATTGAATCCCTGCCCCTGCACCTGCACCTGCTATCAGGTGATTTAATTCACTGAGCTACTTGGCTGGCCTTGTTTTGGTCTATTTTAAATTTTTTTCTAACCAAAACTTTTGAGAGGCATTCTGAAAGTCTGAACCTCTACTCTCAAATCCTCTTTCTGTACACATTTGCTTCTTCAGAATCTACTTGACAATGCGGATCACTTGATTCAGCAGGTTCTTTGAGCTGCACAGAGAAAAGAATGTTTATAGACTTACATTGAACTGCAATAGAAAAATTAATGGACTGAAATTGTCAGTATTTTTAAGCAAATAAAGATTATAAATACTGTGCCTAAGTACATTCAAAGAATTCTGATGACAAGAAGTTTGTAGATGATTATAAAAAACATTTTTTCCATTATTTTCCAGGACCTGAGGTGGGATCGTCTCACCAGGGCCACCTGTGGTTGGAGAGTTAGAGGGTTTAGTAGTCACTCAGTCTCAAGTCTGAGAAAAAGAGGGTCCAAGGGTATAATCAATGCTTTTCTGAGGCAGAAGGACTGTGAGCTCACATCAGAATCACCTTGTGTGTCTCCCTCCACAGGCTGAAGAAGCTGGAGTCTCACAGCTACCAACAGTGGCTGAGGCAGTCTGTGCACCTGCCCGGGCCAAGCAAGAGCTGGCCAGCTTCTGCTCGCATCAGCTTTTGTTCTGCCCAGGCCTTAGGCCAACTGGATAATGTTGCCTACAGCCAGGTAGAGCTCAGTTTTGCTCTCTTTGCTTGTTTACGTGCCAATCAGCTCTGGAAACACCATCAAAAGCACACCCAGCTACACCCTGAAGTGTGTTTTGCAAGTACCCTGGCTGGCTTTGAGTTCAATCAGACTGGCAAGATTAATCATTACAATGATTATGTATCTGTCGAACATCCATACCATTCATTAAGCAATGTTTGACTAGTTTCTACAAAGTGACCATCCTATAAATTGAACATATTCAATGAATGAAACGGCCATAGTTATTGCCTTTCTAAATCTTATTCTGTAAGGAAGTACATGGAATGAATAAACAAGAGGTAAATGGCAAAAAAATGTATTTGTGATAAAAATACAAATTAGATGAAATAAAATTTGAGCTAATCTTGACTGAGTGACTTGTGAAGACCTTTGAGTAGAGACTGTCAGTTACAAACAATATTAAATATATGCAGATGTAATGTAAAGTCATCACATTTGTGTGCAGCCAGGTGCAGGGGCTGGGGTCTTGATCCCCAGGGCTGCAGTGCTGACTCTGTCCCCAGTGAGAGGCAGTAAGATGGCAATTGAGACTGTGCGTGGTGGCGCATGCCTGTAATCCCAGCTCCTGGAAAAGTATAAACAGGCGGATCACTACGAGTCCAGTCTAGTAGTGAGACCCTGAGCACCTTTTGTCACTTCCCTAAAATACACACACACACACACAAATTGTGTGTATAGATATATGAATATAAGATAAAACACTTAAAATAGCAAGAATTTGAAGAACTTCAATAAAAATTAGAGTTCTCTTAAAAAAAAAAAAAAACTGAAGAGACCTACTTGAAGAAACCTTCGAAAAGTGGTGCTCAGACTAAGTGGCATTATTCCTTTAACTTCTACTTACTTATTCAAGGGCAGTGCTAAGCCCATTGAAATATTTTCCCAATTAGAGAAAAAAAAATAAAGCCTTCATTGGCCATGAGTTCAGGTATTGCTATAACTTGAAATATTAATGTAAGTAATTCACAAATTGATTTTACTACTTACCACCAACAGAAATTTTATTGGTAAGATATTTTCATAACATATATTAAAAAGGATCCTTTTTGAAGAGTATTTATCTCAAGAATCTGAAATATCAAGACAGGGAGAGAGAACTTAGTGGATGAAGCTCCCGCTTAGGAAGTCCAAGGACCAGGGTTCCATCTCTCTCACCACGAGTGGCACCCAGCACTGAGTCAGCCCAGGAGACCCGGAGTGGAGGCGTATGCCTGAAAAACCAACTCGGGGGAAGTCTAAAATGGGAGGACTCCTAGGTGTCTGACCTGGACAGTGAGCCTGCATTAAATACATAAAAAAGAAAAAAAAAATGAGATATCATAACATTCGAGATATCTGAGATATCAAAAATAACAAAATAATCTATTGTAATGGTCATACCACAGATACTCACTTAAAAATTATTGATAAAATGAATCACTTAAAAGGTAGTATTTCTTTGTCAATAGCGCTAACCTGCAGTTAGACATAATTGCAGGGGTTGATGGACTGTGTTGTTTTGAGAAGTTCAGAAGTGTAACTAAATTGGCTCAGCAGTTCCTCACCCCAGAGTGCAAAGGTGTAACAGGGAAATGAGGGAGGACTCAGGGACAGAAGGTTCCACTGAGGCACAGAGGGTTCCGTTTCTTCAGTGAAGCTCCAATCTTTGCTGTCAGCTTGGACGTAGTCTCCTGGCTTGCAGAACAGATTCTTCCTCCAGCTTCGTCTTTGGATCCTTCAGGCTTCCTGTGAGACTCATCAGCCTTCTGTCGCAGACTCATGGGCCTACTGATAAGGATTTGCATGGAGCACTGCAGTGAGCTCCAGACCCCACACTGAGTGGTGCTTCTGTCTAAAAAAAAAAAAAAAAAGAGAGAGAGCTAGAGGGTTCAGTAGCTACTCAGTCTCAAGTATGAAAACAAGAGGGAACAAGGGTGTAATCAATGCCTTCTGGGGCTCAAGGGCTGCAGGCTCGCATCAGAGTGGCTGCTGTGCGTCTCCCTCCACAGGCTGAAGAAGCTGGAGCCTCAAGACTTGAACAGTGTGCCTGCCGCTGCACCCTTCCTCATCTAACTCTGGCTGACTGTGGTAAGCCAAGCTTGTAATTTCTTATACATCTGTACCTCTTGTGTTACATCTGTTATTCCAGTAAAACCCTGATTGATATAATAAGTAGAAAAACTCATCAACACCTAGGACTAAATTCAACAAGTCTAAGAGATATATTAAAGTATTTCCAAAACCTTATAAAGTTCCTGAAATAATTTCACAGTTTGCAGAAAATACAGATTCACTTGGTAATTCTATATTTTAAATATGAATTTAGCATATGTATATATATATATATATATATATGATAGATAGTTATAGACAGACAGACAGATGGATAGACTAATAGAGATGCACACGGAAGTGCTTCAGTTCACTAACTTAATTAGTTCTGCAATTCTGGAGAAGACAATCACATCCTGTTTGTGCTTGCGCAGGGAAGATGTCCCCATCATGTTTGTCACTGGAGTTCACAAGTGGAAGCAAAATTCCTCCAAATGCTTGTTTTCCAACTGAACTATTCAGGAACAGAATCAATTGTGCACCAAGGCATCACTGTATTTGTGTGCATTTAGCGTTGCCGTTATTTTAGCATTCAGAAAATATTAGAATTGCTTTATTGTGTTTTTTTTCCTAATGTTGTCACAACCCAGATTTGACTCCGGCCAAGGACTGGTTCATTCTCCTTTTGAACAGCTAAGTCTACACTCCAAGCATCTCCCTTAAGGGCACTCACACTGTCACTGTAAACCAGCTCTACTTGATTCAGGGCAAAACCTGTTCACTAGAAACAATCCCTATGCTTAGGATAGTAACAATTTATCGTGGCCACTCCACGGGAGCCCTAGTTAACTCCAACAACCTTGGCATACATAAAATCTGCCTGGGGTGCAACCCTGAATTCCTACCTTCATTTGTCCTAGTGTTTAGTGTTGTGTTGGACTAATAAAAGAATATTTAAAGCTTCTAAAACAGGTGTTGCTCTGAACCCTATAGCTTCGCTACAGCCTAACTATTGAATATCTTGGTTGTCTGATTTTGGCTTATGAAATTGGCAAGGTAGGGTGGAATATTTTGGCTAAGCTTAGTGATGTGCATTTGACTGGCTTGTGGAATGGTAAGGCATGCTTCTTTTGTTTGCATGGCTCATGGGGGCAGGACCATGGGTAGTGTACATAGGGCTGTCCCTGGCTCTTTCTCTCTGGCACGATTTCCTTTTTCTGCTACCAAGCTGCCTTGATCAGAACGTCTTGAATCTACCTTGCCCTTCTGCCGTGGTGCATCTGCCTTGGAGTTTGATTATTATGCATGTAACTTTATTTTTTTCAGAACTGGGGATTGAACGCACACCATTCTGCTTGCCAGGGAAGCGTTTATTCTACGGAACTATCTCCCCAGCTGTTTTAGTCACTTTTCTGTCATTGCAGGGACAAATACCTGCCACACAAGCTTAGGGGAGGAAAGGTTTATTTAGCTCACAGTTCCTGGAGGTTTCAAGACGCTGCCCCTGCTTTATAGGGACTGGGGGAGGCACTGCAGCCCTGCCCTGTCCAGAAGGTTCTGCTCCATACCTCTGCGAGAAACCGCTGCCTTGGGTGTGGGGGGCTCTGACAGCCAGTGCTGTCAGCTTTAACTGTTGCGACTCTCTTGGCCACGCCCCCTCAAGCCACGCCCCTCAAGCCTTGGGCTTCACAGCCCTGCCCCTCGAGCCACCGCCTTGACAGCCCCATGATTTACATGAGGCTTTGGGGGGACAGCTAGGTACAAACCACAACACCAGCCCATGCATGTAACATCTTCAGAGCACAGGTTATAAGAAATATTTCCTCCTTGTGGTTGTCTGGTCTTATGTTTCAGTAATAGAAGAGCCGAGTGACACAGCTTACTAGTAGGTTCCAGCCCACCATGAAATCAGCACCAGACCCAGCTATAAGATATGCTTAGGCCTCTCCTGTTCATTGCTTCGCCAGCTTGAGAGGCCATGTGTCTTCTTTGCCTAACACCCTTGACTTTGGGATACTCAAAGTCAACAAGATGAAGCAGGTCACCCGAGGGAGACAAACCATAGCCCCAGCATGGGTATTAGGAACAGCAGTCATCGTACCCTGCTGATCTTTATCTGGATGGACATTTAGGTTTGTTTCTTTCTGATCATAGCCTGTGTGATAGAGTCTATTACAGGAGTCAAGCTATTTCTTCAGAGTGAATGCTTAATTTTATTACTTGGAACAAAGCTTTGTTTTCTCTGTTTTGGAATAACTCTGTGAACAAAGACTTTTTAGATCCTTATGGTGTCAAATGATACCCCATCTTCTTTTGCATATTGTTCAGGTTGAGGTTGTATCCTCAACTATCTTCTTATTGTTGTATGAGCTGTATATGTGGCTAAGGGTCTTCGGTGCTTTCCAGACCCTCAAAGGCCCTGTAGCACGTGCACTGCCGTGTCACCAGCCTCAGGTCTAACCCTCCTGTTTCCCATACCCTCTCTAATATCCCTGCATCCGTATTTCTCCCTTAGTAACTAAGGACGTTGGACAGTCATGATGACAGCACAGAACCTTGGTCACTGTGCCTTGTAAATGTCATTGCTGATCAACACTGCGGGAGTGCTAGCTTAGGAATGGGTACTAATAAGCCCTCCCAAAATCTACTTGATGTTCATAAAATAATTTTGTAAAATTATTTAGTGGTATGTAACAGAAAGAATTTGTAATATCAAATAATGAGTTTTGTTGAAGGATCAATTTTGAAATTATATGAAAAAATATAAATTAAAAATTTGGGGCTGGTGAGATAGCTCAGGGGCCTAAAGCACCTGCTTAGGCAAACTTAGGCAACCACATGGACTGTGGTTCAATCCATGACAGCACTTGCTACACCAGCCCCAACCCTAGGGCAGGCTGAGCAGGTCATAATATAAATAAATAAATAAATAAATAAATAAATAAATAAATAAATAAAGTTAAACAAAATTAATAACTTAGAGGCAACCAAAAAATAAAAAATTGATCTGGCTGTGAACATAGAGGCAAATATATATATATATATATATATATATATATATATATGATTTTTGAATAAGTTTGCCATAGTGTTTAATATTAAAATATGTATGTACCATATGTAAAACTTAATTTTCCAAAAGTGTGATTTCCACAAGAAAATTCTAGCTACAATAAAGTCTCTGCTTTTCTTCACACCCATATATAAAAGCTGATATCATAAAGTCACTTCCATTGTGAAGAATACTGTATGAATCTTAATTTCAGAAAGTTGAATCTTTTAATATGCAGATCTCATTTGCATTAAAATAGTTATCAGCAATGCTATTTTTGTCAGCCTGTCAAAAGTACATTGTACTGAATGGCTATTTTTTTTAAAATGACAGTTTGAGTGCACAAGTTTTGTTTAATTTTAACATAATCATATCCCCAATGCCCCGATATTAGATTTCATGGGAAATGTGGACCAATTTATACTAATACAATTATACAGATTGACATATAAATGGTTTGCCAGGAATTTAATTCATTGCTAACTGGTAGGAAATCTATGGGGAGAGTTAGAGATTCCCAATTTCCATAGATGCAAAAAAGAATGAAAAGAACAACAGATAGAGAGAGAGAGAGAGAGAGAGAGAGAGAGAGAGAGAGAATGAGAGACAAATTAATAAATGAGTCTGATTACTAGATGAAAGTACTTACATTTTATAAAGGAGTTTTCAAAGCACACTGACAAAAAGCTGGAATTCACCTATATT
>PVKN010012255.1:9972-21022 GCA_004027915.1 Capromys pilorides
AAAAAAAAAAAAAAAAAAAAAAAAAACCCACAGAGATTCCATATTACTCCAGAAAAAAAGGACTATTACCTAGAAATCAAATACTAACAATATTTGCAGGGCTTCAGGGGAAAAAATAAATCCCTCTATGTTATTGGTGAGAATATAAACTAGTACACTATGGAAATCAGTATGGAGATTTCTAAAAATCAAAATCCCCCTTCTAGGAATCTTCCTGAAAAAGTCAAGGCATTGTATGACGGTGGCAGGTGCTTACCCATGATCATAACAGCACAGCACATAAGGCAAAATTGTGGACGTGGCCCACATGTTCACCAAAAGATGAATGAATAAGGACAACATAGTACATACGCATATCAGAGTACTATCCAGACATAAAAAAGAATAAATTTGAGTTGTTTATATTTGTATAATTAGAAAAAATAATTATAGCTTAAAGGGAGAGTGAGATAGCTCAGCAGACTAAGTCCCTGCTTAGGCAAATTCAGGGACCAACGTTTGATCCCTAGCACCACATGCCACACCAGCCCAGAGCTCGGGGCACACTGAGCTAGTGACCCAGTCCAGGTGCGGAGGCTCATGCCTATAATCCCAGTGCTGGAGAGGCTGAAACCAGGAGGATCACTAGGAGTCTGAGATGCCTAGTGAGACCCTGTCCCAAGTACATTAAAAAAAAAAAATAATAATAATAATAATAATAATAATAATAATAACAATAATAATAATAGCAGTTTAATTTTTATGTTCTAAGAACAAGTATATAAATGTTAGAGACTTCAGCCGGGCGTGGTGGTGCATGCCTGTAATCCCAGGGCTTGGGAGACTGAGGCAGGAAGATCAGTGCAAGTTCGAGACCAGCCTGAGCTACAAAAGTGAGCTCAAGGCCAGCCTGAACTGTATAGCGAGTCCCCGTCTCAAAAAGACAATAAATAAATAAATAATGACTTGGTCTGAAATCCATTTCTACAAAAAATGCTTCTCCAAGAAATTAGATTTAGTTTTACTCTTTGGACTATTTTCCAGAGAAGGGGCATTAATTCATTTGGACAGCAAGGACAGGTTCTAACAAGCCTGAAGTCTTCTCTTCCTTTTGATAAATTCCTCAAGATTCTAAAATGAGAAGATCCATAAGAATTGCATTAAATGACACCACAGTACCATCTGGGGCTCCTTTACAGGACTTTGTGCTTTGCTGAATGCATCTTATGAGCTTAAAGGTCTAGGCAGTTCTCTATTCCAGGAAGTGACTGTCAACTTCTAGGCTACCTGAGACAAATAAGCAGGTTGGGGACAGGGGGGTTCCCCTTCCCAGAGGTCCACATCTAAACATCACCCTTGACCACAGTGAAGTTGAGGTCAGGGCAGAGAGCACTGGGTCATGCTAGCCCCAGATGACCAGGACTGGCACAGGGCTGCCTTCCCAGATGCACAGAGACATTAAAAAGAAAGGGCTTAATTCCCCCTCACTGGAAACAGAGAAAGATTTCACTCCCCTCTCCCCTGTCACATATTTACCTTAGAGAATTTATAAGTACTTTCTCTGTCTCTTTGAAATATATCAGCTTTTGGGGCCAGCGAGATAGCTCAGTGGTCTACAGCACCTGCCTAGGCAAGCTTAGGCAACTGCAGGGACCACGGTTCAATCCCTCGCCCATGTTGCACCAGTCCCACCCCCAGGGCAGACTGAGCTGGCCATCTAAGTTCAAAAAAATTATAAAATATATCAGTTTTTTTAGAAACTAAATAAGCATTTTCTCAACCATATGATATGGGACTGTCTTTCTCCAGGACCAGAGTGCCATCTCTGAACTGTAAATGCAAACAATCCCTGACGGCCAAGAGGAAGCCAGGTGCCTGACTTCAGTGGGCCTCCGCTCTGTGCAGCCTAACTGCCTCTTGCCACAGAAACAGGACTTTGACTGTTGTTTTTCCCCCTGGATAAAGTACATCAGCTAACATGAATGGACATGCAAGATCCAGGTGAGTGGAGCGTGAACTGAGTGACCAGTACCACTACCTGGTCCTCCTACCTGAGCTCCAGCCACTGTTTATCTGGAAAATATGCATGCACTGGGAAAACCCACTGACTACAGGAAAGTGTGAGACCTCTTTCTGCCTTGGCAATCACTGAGCAGACTGCCTGGGATGTACATCACATTATGGTTAATGCTTATTCAATTATAACAGTGTTAGCCTGCTGTGCCAGGCCTGCCCCCAGGGCACGCTGAGACTGCAATTGATACTGGGCCTGGTGGCTAGCACCCATAATCCCAGCTCTCAGGAGGCTGAAAACAGGAGGATCACTATGAGTCCAATCTAGTAGTGAGATCCTGAACACTCTGTAGACCCTTCCTTAAAATACAAAAAAAAAAGTAAAAAGTAAAAATAATAACAGTGTTTCATCTCTCTGCTACCTTTATAGAGTTGCTGAGTTAGAAGATTTTCAAAAGGGTTTTTTAGGGTTGGGAATTGAAATGACATTTTCCCAGCATGGATCAAAGTACACAGGAGCTTGGGAATGCCAGCCCTTGTGCACAGTCCCCAGAGCCTCCGTAAGTAGAGAACTGAGAACTGACAGCAAGCGAGCAATTACCCGGAACTCCCCGATGAGGGCGTCTGTCCTGAGGGAGCGGGAGTCCACCACCTGGAGAATAAATAAGATCACTGAAAACTCACTCAGCCAGTGAGCCATGCTCAGCAGGGCCCAATCCAGCAGCGCTTCCGTCCAGATAAGAACAGCTGGCAGTACGTACTTCCTCTATTCCAGAGACTGTTATGAGCATTGTTTCATGCTCAGAGGAAGGAACAGAGGCACCCTGAGATTATAGGACGTGCAGAGAATCATACATTCACACACGGAAGCGGCAGGAAGGGAGTCGGGACCGCCTCGCACTCATACTTTTCATCACGTAGACCACATGGTCCACTGGATATTAATGAGAGAAAGCTGAGGTCCAAAGACAGGAAAACTTTGTCCAGAAGGAGATACTACAAGACTGGGCGTGGGGGCGCACACCTGTAATCCCAGCACTTGAGAGGCTGAAAACAGGAGCATCACTATGAGTCCTATCTATGTAGTGAAACCCTGTAGACCCTTTACTAAATACATCAAAAGTAGATACTATAAAGGGTTTTAAGGACCCCCCCCCCACCTGAGGTACCTGGGGACACTGAGTAGCTGAAGGGCTGCCACTTTCCAGCTAAGCTGTCTGTAAGCAGCAGAACTGGACAGGGAGTTGTCTGCATGATCTAGGTGCCAGACCTTAATATATCTCTCCATCACACACACACATGCGCACACACATGCATGCATGCACACACACTCAGCCCATGGAGAACACTTGGTTGCTGAGACATACCGTGATAAAGATGGGCTCATCAAACAGCTCTGCAGGAGAGTCAAACAAGTTGAAGAAGAGAGTCTGTTGGTCCAGAGAGAAAGGGAGACAAATCAGTGCCTGTGACCCTCAGCCCAGGCAGTGGAGTAATCACTACCCGCAGTCCATCAGGCCTAGGGGTTGAGTTCACATTGAAAAGGGTGAGCTGAGGGCCGGGCAGATAGCTCAGTAGAATAAGCGCTTGTCTGGCAAGTGCAAGGTCCTGAGTTCAATCCCTTGGCACCACCAAAAAAGAAAAAGAAAAAAGTGAGCTGAGCTCTGTGGATCTGCCACAGGCTGGGGCGCTCCACCCTGAGCTCACAGAGGTTGTCATCGCAGGCACCGCCTAAGGGATAACAGGGCTGCAAGGCGGTAAGAGCCTAGCACCCACATCTCCCAAGCCCTAGTCAGCTCCAAATGCAAACATTCACATGAAAGATCAGGCCCCCCGCCCAGGAGGCCTCCTGAGGCTCTGGCCCTAGCACCCAGTGTCTCCCACCTCATTGAAGAGAGGGTTGTTTCCCTTGTGGATCCGGGTCCGCTTGGTCTGCCCGGCAGCTGTGACCTTGACCACAGGCTTGATGTTCACCCCCAGCAGCTGGCGCCCCTCGATCACCTGGACTCTGATCTGAAAGCCGGGAGGAGACACGAGCAGGAAGAATGAAAAAGAGCTGGGCAGGCAGGGGCAGGGGCCACTCACCGTCCACTCAGGGTCAGAAATCTCAGGGCCCATCTCCTGCTGGCTTTTGGGAAGACAATTTCAAATGTATTAGATTGTTATAGGAACATATTTTCCCATGCAGGTCCCTTGCATCTATAAAATTCCACAGAAGAGCTGTCAGATCACCCTGAAGAAGCTGCCTGCGTGACACCCGGGGTGGGCGGGCCCCACACCCACAACTCTGCACACTTCATTCAGCATAAGCCCTGAATAAGACACAAAGACACTGTCATTTAGGGTAGCTCGAACATTGTTCCCTCGGAGGTCAAATCTGCACAGTGAGGTATCCCATAAATGCTTTTTTTCTCAGTGTGGAGGTTAAAATCTGGGTCTTCACTTAAGCTAAGCCAGGCAAAGGCTCGTTCTGAACTATCTTCCCTACTCTTTATATTATTAGATGCAGTGTTGTCTTACATTCTGAAATGTGAAGAATTTTCACCATTGAACTTTAAAGTAAATGACAATTTCAGGAATATTTGTGCTTCTAACCATTAGATCAAATAGTTGAAAATCTGAAATTTAAAATAATGTTCATAGGGCCTATAATCCCAGCACTTGGGAGGCTGAGGCAGGAAGATCAGTGCAAATTCAAGACCAGCCTGAGCTACAAAAGTGAGCTCATGGCCAGCCTGAATTGCATAGTGAGACTCTATCTCAAAAAAGAGTAAAATAATGCTCATAGAAAAATAAGATCTTTTGTAGTTCTACTTTTTAATGAACTATATTTGTTTTTTGTTTGTTTGTTTGTTTGTTTTTTGGTGGGACTGGGGTTCGAACTCATGACCTTACACTTGCCAGGCAGGCACTTGTGCCACAGAACTATCTTCCCCAGCCCCTGAACTATATTTGTTGAACAATTTCTTATTTAAAAAAAAACCCAGCATGCTATGGATTATGTACTTCAAACACAGTAATAAAAAATTTTTAAACCAGGAAGGATGGTGCATGCCTGTAATCCCAGCATGTAACAGGCTGAGGCAGGAGGATCACCATGAGTTCAAAGACAGTCTGGGCTACACAGTGAGTTCAAGGCCAGCCTGCCCCTACATAGCAAGACCTTTTCCCAAAAAGAAGAAAAGAAAAAGAAAACCCACCACACTGTGGAAAAATATATCATTAATAACAACAAGAAAAAAAAAAAAAAAAAAATAACAACAAGAGGGTGAGTAAGGTTGTTTTTCTTCCACGACTGGAGTTTGGACCCAGGGGTTTCACACTAACCCATTTCTACAACTTTTTTTGTTTTTAACTTCAATATAAGGCCTTGCTAAGCCACCACGTTGCTTAGGCAGGGCTCCCACGACAATGCCCCTGCCTCAGCCTCCCGAGTGCTGGGGCTACAGCTGTGTGCCTTCATGACCAATGGGTGGGTGGTTTTGTTTCTTCCTTTTTTTCTTTTGGGGGTACCAAAGACTGAACTCAGGATCTTGTATTTGCCAAGCAAGAAGCACTTATTCCACCTAGCTGGCCCCCTTTATTTTCATTTTGTTGCATTTTCCAGATTTTCTACAATAAATCATATACTGTTCTTTTAAAGAGAAAAACGGTAATAAAACCACATCTGGGAATAATATTATGGAAGTTAGAAAACTGTCTCTAAACATAATGGTTATAACTGAGAATTTTGCTTAACTTACCATGATTTAAAACTGAATTATAGATTTATGATTTGTTGTACTTAATAGAGATTTAAGTTTCCTGTTTTTAATTTTTTCTTTTTATTTTAATTTTTTTTAAGATTTATTTATTTATTTGGTACAGGGTCTCACTACACAGTTCAGACTTGCTGTGATCCTCCTGTCTCAGCCTCCCCAGGGCTGGGATTACAGGCATGCGCCACCATACCTGGGGACTGCACAACACATAGTACCAGGGATTGAACCCAGGTCTTTGAGCTTGCCAGGCAGACGCTTAGACCACCGAGCTATCTCCTTAGCCCTGTTTTTAATTTTCAAGATAGTTGTGAAGAGTTCACTATCACTTAAGTGCAACTACATCAATATAGAACCATCTGGGGGCCGGCTAGATAGCTTAGCAGTCTAAAGTGCCTGTTTAGGCAAGCTTAGGCAACCGCAGAGACCGCGGTTTGATCCCTGGCACCACATGCTGCACCAGCCCCACCCCAGGTCAGGATGAGCCAGGCATAACATAAATAAATAGATAAAGTTTTTTTAAAAAATTGAAGCATCTGTAGAATAACCAGAGGATCAAAATTAAAACACAAGTAAAATGGGATGAATTTTGGATAAAAATGTGTCTGAGAGGTTAGCTTTTTTTTCTATGTACTTAACACAGTGTCTATAGGGTCTCACTACACAGATCAGACTCATGGTGATCCCCTCGTTTTCAGCCTCTCAAATGCTGGGATTACAGGTGCACACCACCATGCCCAGTCTCAATCACTGTCTCAGCGCACCCCGGGGGCAGGGCTGGCACAACAGGCCAAAGATCGAACCCCATGGCTGCGCTTGCCTAAGCAAGTGCTTTAGTCCGCTGAGCCATCTGGCTGGCCCTCCAGAGGTTAATATTAACAGCTATGTTCTGTGAAAAGCTTGCACAAATTCAGGTTCCAGATCGCTCGAGAAAAACATATGATTATAAACCAGGGTGGACACAAAAGGAGCAAGGCGCTGACGGATTCTCCAGATTGACCGAGGGGTCTTGCTACAACGTAGATCCCAGTCTGGCAGGTCTGCGGTGGGCCAGGGATTCTGCATTACTAAGGAGAACCTGATGGCCTAGTGACACTGCCTAGGACAAAGATCACACGGTACACAGCAGGAGCCAGCTAGTAAGATGGATGCTGGGAAGCTACGCGTAAGAGATGCAGAGATGTTCCATCTGCAGGGACCTTTTTTTTTTTAAGAGCAAAACATTGAGACTGAGCAAAGGCGTCTTCTGAGACCCAAGACACAATATCCCATTCAGAAGCTGCTTGGAACCCACAGGAAGGCCGGGTTTCCACTAGGACAGCCCTAGGGATGTAGCACATTTTCCCTAAAGCTGGACTAACAGACCAGGTGCCTCGTACTGGCCACTATGAATGGGCTGAAGGAGGAGGCTGAGCCCAGTTACCTGGAAGTCCTGAGGCTTGTCTGACAGCAGCTTTCTGGGTGGGGGTGTGCTTCTCTTTCTTTTGCTCCCAGGGTGGTAGGGAGGAGGATGGGAAGGTGGCTTCCTGGGGGTGGTGGGAGCCCCAGGGCCCGGCACACCACTGGGGTCCAGGAATGGCTCTGCCTCGTCTCCGGTGAGCCCCTGGTCCTCCGTGTCCTCTTCTCCTCCTGTGTCTGCGAGAACAGAGCCCAGTGAGGATCGAGTCCCTCTAACCCTGCCCTTGGGACTCAGCTCAACAGAGGACCATCCAAGGAGCATGAGTGCCAGGACCCAGCCCCACCCCTTCCCTCCCTTCCCTGTCGTGAGGCATGATGGGTGAGCCAGAAAAGAGAGCGGCTTCCACAGCTGAGGTGTGAGGCCAGTCAGTCCAGTTAGTCAACAGGAGGAAAAGAGAATGGCCCTGACCTCCCCAGCCCCTGGCCCTGCAGGACGAGCCCCCGGGCCATCCTGTCCCACTCCAGTGGGCTGACAGTGGTGGCAGGTGAGACAGTTACAGGTGGTGGGTTCTGGGATGGGCCAGCCTGGCCCATGTCTCACCAGTGGGGGCCAGCCACTTCTTTCCAGAGTATCTCGTGTCCACGGTGCTGTCACTGAGCAGGGACCAAGTCTCTGCCCGGCTCTGTCCCCCACCTGGCATGTGGGCAGGGCACGGTCCCAGGGAAGGGTGGGAGGGAACTAGGGTGAGAGAAGCCCAGCTACTACAGCCCCAGCCCTAACCTTATTTCCTCCACTTGATACAAAGCTCAGAAAAAACTGCCATGTTTGTAGAGGGCTTACTCCTTCCCACCTTTCTGCAGGACTGGAGGTGACCCTGACTGGTCTCTCATCCCATCACAGTGTGGCCCCAGGATACTGGTAGACTTCCCCCAATAGGAACACCCTACCTTCTTCCCCAGAACCTCCTGCAGTCCACTGGGGGTGTCCCAGGTCACCCCCCCCCCCCGCCAGAATGAGCTCCTCCACTCAGACATGACAGAACCCTAACAAGAGGGCGTCTTTGTGTCTTTCCTCAGGGTTCTCACTAAGTGCACCTCCAAGGATGACATAGAACACACTGTGGGGCTGCTCAGGGTTTTCAGATTGTATTATTTCCAGTTCCCTTCTTGTGGGAGAAACTCTAGAATCTAACCTATGGGCGAATGCCCCTTGGCCCACCCGCCCCAGCTAAACCCCATAGAGGCTACGCCAGGTCGGCCCTGGCAAGCCCCACCCCCCACCCCCAATCCTCACTGACAGGCCCAGCAGAGGAATCAGAGAGCAAAGGCAGGCATAGGACTTGACTAATGCATTTAGTTTCACAAATGATAACCTGTGGGCCCTGAGAGAATGACGAGCCCAAAATCACATGGCTACTTAGTGTCAAGGGGAAGCCTAGAACCTATGGCCTCTGATTTAGCCCAGAGCACTTTCAAGGAAAAACTAGCTCTTCTGTCACATCGCTAAAAGCCTGCTGGGTGCCAGGGCAAGGAACATGAAGCTCTGGGACAAGCCCTAAACTGTCACATCCCTCTTGGGGCTATGCAGTATAGAGGGGCCGGCTGGGGACCAGACGTGGGAGCTGGCCTCACAGGATACCCCACCACCTCCATCCAAGCCCTCTCTTCTCCACACCAGGGCAGCCCCAGCTGGAGCAGGCTGTAAAGGCTGACAGGAGGCCTTGTGCAGCCCCCACCCCGCTTGGGACCACTGCCATCCTTGCTGGGAGTCCTGTCCCACTGAGGGTGGGCTCCTCACCAGCCACGACATCCAGTTCAGGCAGTGTCGGGGAGGGCTCCAGAGAAGCGGGGGACGGGAACATGGGTACAGCTCCAGGAAGCGGCGTGTAGGACACCTGCAGGACCAGCGAGGCCTGGAAAGGGTCAGGGTGGGCAGAGGTTAGTGCACTGGCCAGCATCACTGCTCCCAGCATTCAGACAGAGGTGCAGAGACCCCTGGGCATAGCCAGAGGGCTCCACACGGGTTCTGAAGCCAGCGTCCACCCTCCAGGGGCTAAGTGGGCTTCAGTGAGATCTGTGACCGCCACATGCCTCCATTTCTCTGTAAAAGGAATTGTAATTACAGTCGCATCTTCCTCCTGGGGCCAACTGAGGATAAATCACAATCTGAAGCCCAGCGTCTTCTGCAGGATGTTGGAAGTCTCAGGAAGGCACCTCCTCAGCTACTTTGCTTTCCTTCTCCATGGCCAGCTCAGCACTGCTCAGCTCTGCGCAGGCCCAGCCAGCTCTGAGAGGGGCTCAGGTGCTGGTCACCTTGCTGGGCCTCTCCCCACTCCCACCCCAAGCACCCCTGGCCCACCACATTCTCAGCCAGGAGGACGGTGCTGAGTGGTATGACTCACAGGGACAGGAAAACTGCCCAAACTCCCACCCGAACCCCCACCTGCAGACCTGCACTGCTCCTGGGGAGCTCTGCAAGCCCTCAGCCCCGTGACACCAAGGCACACGGGCCAGGCAGAGCCTTCCTGGTGCCACAAGCCTGGAAGCCTCCCAGACCTCCTTGGGCCTTAATCTAAGTAACACTCTATTTAAGAAAATTTAGGGGCCCGGGGAGATAACTCAGTAGAATAAGCACTTGCCTGGCAAGTGCAACATCCTGAGTTCAATCCCAGTACTGTAAAAAAAAAGAAAAGAAAAGAAAATTTGGACGCTGAGTTTGATGGCACACCATAATCTCAACAAGGCCAGTGAGATAGCTCAGCAGTCTAAAGCACCTTCTTAGATAACTGCAGGGACCGCGGATCAATCCTCAGCGCCAGCCCCCCACCCCAGCAGGCTGAGCCCGCCAGAACAGAAAGAAAGAAAGAAAGAAAGAAAGAAAGAAAGAAAGAAAGAAAGAAAGAAAGAAAGATTAAAAAAAGAAAAAACACTGCAAGGCTAAGGCAGGAGGATATCAATTCAAGCCCTGTCTGGGCAACTTAGTGACTTAGGAAGATCCTCGGGCAATTCCACGTACTGCAAAGAAGTGGGGTAGGGAAAGAAGACAGAAAAGTTTTGGGGCCAGCAAGATAGCTCAGTGGACCAAGTGCCTGCTTAGGCAAGTGCAGGGAAATGGGTTCAAACCTGGGAGCTGCACCAGCCCCACCTCTGAGCACAAATTGGGGATGGTGGCACACACCTGCAATCCCAACACTTGGGAGGCTGACAGAGGAGGATCATTAAGAGCCTGAGCTGTGTGGTGAAACCCTATAGCAAATACATAAATTAAAAGAAAAAAAAGTTTTAAAAGTATTGGGGCTGGGGAGATAGCACCATGGCACAAGTGCCTGCCTGGCAAGTGCAAGATTGTGAGTTCAAACCCCGGTCCTGCCAAAAAATAAAACATACATAAATAAAATACAAAAAAAGTGAAAGTATCAAAACCTCAGAGAAACATAATTCAAAAGAAACAACTTATCCCTAACAACTTACCCCTCCAACAGTTCACATATTAATATAATTCTTCCAATATTTTTAAATAAATGATAGCTCCAGTGTATAAAACTGTTTTTCTTCACCTTAGAAATTAAGCATTGTGATACTTACCTAATATGTAACACTAAAAATGTGCTTGGAATGCCTGTCATTCTGGTCTTTTAGATGTGTGTTGCTTCTAATATAATTTCAGTTACTGTTATACTCTCTGTCTCTCAAGTAAATGGTTGGTTTACAAGAAAACAAACAAAGGGTATTAAATGAGAGTAAGAGACTAGGAAAAATGTCAAAGGATGGAAAGACTAAAATTTGGTACATGCTTATATTTCTAAATATCTGTGTAAAAATATGTAACAGGTTTTATCACATTCCATAGAGATTTATTAGAATATCAATGATTTAAAAATATTGGAAGAATTATATTAATA
>PVKN010012256.1:0-20922 GCA_004027915.1 Capromys pilorides
TGTGAAAGGCATGGTTTCCATTTTTCTGTGTGTTCATTGTTTGTGTATAGAAATGATATTGATTTTCATGCATTTACTTTATAACCTACTAGACTACTGAATTTGGTTATTTAATCTATAAGTCTCTTACTGAAGTTTTTGGGGTCTTCTATGTACAGTATTATGTCATCTACAAATAATGATAATTTCACTTCTTCCTTTTCAGTCATTGTTCCTTTTATTTTTTTCCTTTGTCTCATTGCTCTGTCTAATGTTTCCAGGAGTGGTGACAGTGGATGTCCTTGTCTTCTTCCTGATTTAAAGTGAAAGATTTCAGCTTTTGTCCATTTAGTGTGCTGTTGGCTGTTGGTTTGTCTAGATGGTTTTTATCAAGTTGAGGTAAAGACTATCTATTCTAATTTTCTGTGGGGTTTTATCATGAATGACTGTTGGACATTGTCAAAAGCCTTTTTTTGCATCTATCAAAATGATCTTGTGAGTTTTTTGTCTTTGGCTCCGTTGATGTGGTGTGTTATACTTACGGATTTGCACACATTGAACTATTCCTGCATTCCTGGGATGAATCCTACTTGGTAGTGTTGTGTAATCTTGACAAGGTTGTACAATAAAGATGGACAAAAGCACCAGTGAATGCTCAGGTGTCTTAGACTCCATTTCTCAATAAAAATGGATTCTTCTAATAAGCAGCATTGCTATTACAAGTCTATGAGAATTTGTCAGTCTTTGTCTATGGGTTTGAGTTTTTTTAAAAGAACTTAGTAAAAGAATCATGTGATTTCCTTGAATGGTAGTACTTGAATTCATAAGGAAAGTTGTACATGAAGAAATTTCTGTGAAATGAACTAAATGTCTGCATCAGCGATGAGTCAGGGATTCTCTCCAAAAGCCTCATGGCTCCTGCTGATGTCACACAGAGTCACTGGGCTTCCTGTAACACTTCTGTAACATTTGGCTTACTCTTCTGACATCTCAGGATAGAAGCCACATAAATTTTCCCAAGTTGCAATACCAGAGTACTATTATTTAGGTTTTTGAAGTTCAAGTTGCCAGTTTGGTTTTTGATGGAAGAGACCTTTTGATTTTGCAATGTGTTCTTTTTATAAGCAGCTGCTGATGTTTACAAGTGTGCACACCCGCGAAGAACCCCCAGAAACTAATAAGTCAGGAAGTCACTCACTGCATCACGAGTTGCATAAACTTGTGTTTACAAACAGATGAGAGTTTGTTTAATCCATGTCCCACGTATATGGGGTAAATAAATCTCCTTCCCAGCTGGTGGTTTATCTAGGTAGTGACACTGTGTTGAATGATCACACACACTCGCACGCTACACATGCCTGGACTTTTTTCCCCTCAAACGGATGACTAAGCATGACCATAGGCCAAGAATTCCAGAGACTTCTTGCCTGCCCAGGCCTAATCTATCAGAAGTTCAGGGAGAGAAACTCTTTCTGATCATCCTGATAAGCATCCACACTCAGAGAAACAGGAGTGAAATACAGTAGTCTATTCCCTGGGATGGGATTACTTAGAACATGATCACCTGTGAACAGTAGCCAGGGGCTAACAGATGATTCTTGTGGCTGTGTTTCCCTCATCACTAGGTGAAACCTTTCTGTTGTCCCTCAGTGCCTTTGTGCTCCTCCAACCTGACTACCCCTTAGCCACCAAAGCCCTAGGGTTCAGAAGCCCCCGATGATGTTTACAGTTCATACTGCTAGGCACAGTTTCTCAGTCAGTGGAGACACTTGATGAACTTTACCCCCTCGGGTACAGTTGGGTTCTGCCTGTAGCATAGACTCAGAGGGGAGACACAGAGAGTGGCTGCAGCACCAGGAGTTTCCAAAGCTTCATGGTGAGTCGGCACACTGTCAGGATGAGATCAGCTTGCATTGTGCCCTTGAGTCCCTGAAGAGTTCAGGAAGAAGATGCCACCTATGACAGCAGCCCCCTCATGGGGCTTGGCAGTCAGCAAAGGCACTGGACACTGGAATAGTCCCTCACATTTATGCAGTGTGCAGGGCACTTCAGAGCATTTTCCAAAGCACTAGATAATATTGAGTAAATGATATGGGAATATTTTGAAAACAATAAAGACATACAATCCAATTATCATCCTAAAAGTTGCCTACCAGTCTTCTACTTTGTGCCTACCAGTGATTATTAACTCACCAAATTCTTCTAACAAATATCGAGTTCCTAAAGGTTCGTTTTTGCATCTTATTGATTTTGGCAGAAATGCTTGGTTTTCTCTGGAGTTCCGCAGTGTGCTCTGCTGTCTTGGCCCTCTGGACACAGTGACCCTGTCACTCATAGCCTCTGTCAAGCAGGAGCTTATGCTCCAGGAAATGCATAAACAACCAAGGTCTGGACTCCGAGGGTAGCGTTATAAGTTACAGATCAGTGTGACTTGCCTTGGCAGAGCTCTGGGTGGGCTGGCACCAAGAAACATAGGGAACCTGTGCCTTTTTCTTGGCTAGCAGGAAGTCAAGACTCAGCCTGCTTCAAATCACTACAAGTTTTCCATCACTCTAAGGGAACAACTTCTGTTGACTTTGAGTTTCCTCACCAAGGAACTTATGAGCCACAAGCAAGCGAATGTGTTAGTAGTATTTAGAGTAGAAACCTGCAATCTTAGAATATGATGAAAATGTTTAAAATGAATATATGTGCTCAGGAGACAACTTGGCATGGGAAGGAGTTTAGAAACTCCATAAAATGGGACACTGTAGCACACTTATAATCCTAACCCTTGGGAAGCTAAGGCAATAGAATCACAGGTTTGATGCTAGCATGGGAGACATAGCTAGCTCAAGAGCAGCTTGAGCTACACTGCAAGACCATGTCTCCAAAATCAAATTCAAAAACAACTGATTATAATAAAAGGATAGGTGTAATTATCTCCCATTTGACAACTCCAGGGAGATGAGGTGGCTTTCTCTGAGGACATGTGAAACTGAAGAAACAGGGACAGTCTCCAAAGGCCTGCTCTTCATTCCAGGTTGCCCTCCTTCAACCTGCATTGTTGTCTGATCATATGTCATGCTTAAGGAAGGACCACACTTGCCTTGCACTCCCATCTCAAAGATAATGGGATTTTGTGTGAGAGTCTGGATGGGTCTATTGCATGCTCTGAAGAGGAGAGATTTGAGAACCAACCTTGCTGGTCCTTCTGATTCCAAGATTGCTCTTGGTAAGCAGAGAAAGAAATTAAAAATTTTGAATCCCCTTATCTCCTTTCCATTTACATCATGACTCACTAGTGCGTAAGCTGTGGTGTAAACTAGGGGAGGTTTGACCAACGTTAAATTTATTTGTAGCTACTGAAGGCTTACTTTTGAATTTAGAATCCAATTCTCCTGGGATTTGTTCTCAAACATCTTTTAGAGGAGTACTGGCAGGCCTATCAGGGTGAGATTCTGTTCAAATACTTTTTATACTTAACACAGAACCAAGACAATGCTGTGTGCAAATGGCTGATTATGGAAGCAGTATTATGCTGAGACTCCGGGCAAGCTGGGAGGGAAAGTTATTTTGAGTTGGAAATCTAAATATAATTGTGATTTACACTGATGAAGGAATATCAGTCCACTTTCAACTTTCAGCTAAAGTTACTTATCATAACCATAACTATTTTTGAAAGTTTCTTACAAAAAAACTTAGTGTGTCAAATTATCTGGCTAAAGAAAGAATCTCAGAGTCTGATCTAAAATTGATGTTTTGTTTGTCAGTGTTCCTTATTGTGTTCCACAAATACCAATCTTAGATTTAAAACATTAAATCTAAGTTTGAGAAACACTCAAAAATAGTAGATATGTGTCCATCTGTTATTTTCCATTTGAATGAAGTAGTATGAGGTAATTACAAAGGAAGAAAAAAATCCACAGTTCATACATCCTGGGCTTCACTTTGCTTTTCTAGGGCAGAACAGAGTGAGGATGCAGGTGTGGTTTTTACAGACTGAGAACTGACTAGCAGAGTCGAACTGGTGTGGGGTACAGGTGAGGCACACTGTGATTATCACCACCTTAGGATGAAAATGCAAACCAATACTTGCTGTACAAGTAAAAAAAGTTGAATTGAAAGCATACCACTTTAATGTTGCCAACATTAATATTTGAAGGAAGGACTATAGTTATATCAGTTTCTCATTGTGAAATGTTTTATTAATCAGAATTCAATTCAACACTGAACATTTCCAGTATAAAGCCCCTCATCAGTACAATACTGTAAATGTAAACATTTTTAGGATTTAAAGTAATTTGTATATTTGACTTGAATATGTGTTCAACATAAGTCATATTTGTGCCTTGATTAATCAGAACATTTTCTCCTAAGAATGCCAGATACCAGATATATCTGTTTGGAAATTCCTCTTTAAGTTATAGTAGTAGGAAAAGATTTTTCATTAAGTCCTAATGAAAAAGTAAATTTTGATACACAAAATTCATTAAGTGCCACTGGGATCAGAGCTCAGATAACATGAACGTGGTGGGTCATTCCAGACAGAATCTTGAAACTTGCAGGAGCTCAGGGAGCAAGCAGGAATGCAGGAGCCCGAGCTAAGATTTCAGAATGACTTCCATCTTGGTTTATACTTTGAAAAACCTTCCCAGTACATCGAAATGGGCCCTCAGATTTTATGTAAGACCATTGGACTGCTCCTCCCAGCTAGAAGCAAGTACAGCTGTCCAGACCAAATTGAAGATGACCTTAGCCAAACCCAATCTAAGGAATGTTGTGGTAATAGGTGGTGTTCAAATTCCATTTTTGCTGTCAGGAACTTCATATTTGGCTAGAGCAGCACTTTTGGGTTTGTTACATCGGACCAATGTCCCAAAGGAAGTTGTTGATTATACCCCCTTTGGCATAATTATTCAGGAAGTGAAAACAAGCAGTATGACTAGAGAGACTGCCCTCGGAGCTGGTTTCTTTGACAAGACTCCTGCTCACGCTGTCACCATGGCTTGCATCTCCTCAAACTAGGCCATGACCACAGCTGTTGGTCTGATTGCTTCCCGCCAGTTTGATGCGGTCATTGTGGGTAGTATCGAGTTAGTGTCCAACATCCCTACTTGGCACTCAAGGAAAATGAGGAAGGTGATGCTTAATCTCAATAAAGCCAAGACTCTGGGCCAGAGATTGTCTTTGCTCTCTAAATTCAGACTGAATTTCCTGTCACTTGAACTCCCCTTGGTGCAGATCATCTGGCTGCTGCCTTCACAGTTTCTTGGCAGAAATAGGATGCATATATGCTGTGTTCTCACAGTATGACCAAGAAGGTGTATGATGAAGGACTCCTTTCTGATACTGTGCCTTTCAAGGTTCCAGGAAGAGGTATATTTAGTATAGATAATGGCATCCATCCTTCCTCAGTGGAGCATATGGCCAAACTAAAACCTCTATTCATCAAGCCCTATGGGATAGTGACAGCCACAAATTCTTCTTTTCTGTCTGATGGTGCTTCTGTGATGCTGATAAAGTCTGAGGACAAAGCTCTGGGCATGGGATATAAGCCAGAGGCATATCTGAGGGATTTTGTGTATGTGTCCCAGGATCCAAAAGATCAGCTTTTACTGGGCCAGCATATGCTACTCCAAAAGTTCTAGAAAAGGCAGGATTAATCATGAGTGATAGTGATGTTTTTTAATTTCATGAAGCCTTCTCAGGTCACATTTTGGCTAATTTTAAATCCATGGATTCTGATCGGTTTGTATAAAACTATACGGGTAGGAAAACTAAGGTTGGATCACTGCCTTCAGAGAAGTTTAATACCTGGGGTGAATCACTGTCCCTGGAACACCCATTTGAAGCCACTGGATGTTGCTTGGTCATAACAGCTGTCAGCAGGTTATGAAATGAAGGAGGCTAGTAGGCTTTGGTGGCTGCCTGTGTGGTTGGAGGGCAGGGCCATGGAATGACGGGAAATTTTCCCAAAGTGATCGATCCAGAGGAGGTGACCAGGTTTCTATGCAACACTCACCCTGGGCAATGCCATTTCAATGCACTAATAAACAACAACTGTAGTTCTAGCCTCTTCGTGGCTTTCTGTTGAATACTTTGCAGCTAAGCCTTTCTGATGTTCCCAGCTTTCCAGAAATCACAGCTCACTATTCTTTCAGGGACATCTCAGTTACCAGAATATCATGCAAACAGATTTAAGCAGCTGCTGTTGATCTCTGTTGTCCCAGAAGACTGGTTGCGTTTTAGGAAAGACACTAACTGACAGCTGAAGTCATCTTTGTGATACTTGCAAATTGTATTTGTTCTTTGTATCCTTAAAATAAGTATTTTCTCTAAACTATAAGTCAATGTGACTAAACTAACTAATTATGGAAAAGCAATCTAAATATCTTTAAAAACTTAAATATTTAGATATACAATATGTTGTTAGTCAACCTTAATAAAGTGGAGATGTATTGAAGAATGGTTTGTCTTATTTTTTTTTTCTCCTCATTTAAACTTTGTTTTAATGGGTCTCAAAAAAAGGTGTACTTGAGCTCATTGGTTTCTTTTCTGTATTGATTGTCCAAGTGTGACCACATATGTCTGCTCATTGTGCTTGGTGCTTTCTTATTTTGTTTGAGGTCTTTGATATTTAGAGGAAAATGTTTTAGGCCCTGTTGCTCGGGTGAGGGCACATGTGCTATGCTTGGAGTGAAGTGGCATTTTTCAAGAATGGATGGACAGCCTGCTCCACAGCAAGCCACCCAGCCCTGTGCTGCATGTGTGAGCTCTGTGTTTCATGGTAGGTAAGGTGAGTTGAAACCATAAAATTGTCGCTAGCATTTTTACACACTTCAGATGATTCCTGCTAATGCTAAAGGTTTAAAATCAGACTCATTTCCCTAACGTTTAGTAGAAAAGGGTTAAGAAAACACTTTAAGATTTAAAGATTGAGGTATGATGGTTTCTGATAGATCTGTGCATCCACAGCCCCTCCTAGAATTCTCTGAAATAAATCACACATAATTAAGATGAAGATAATGGTTGGGGGAGGATAGTGATGGTGAGAAAGATGGAGATGAAACAGTCATATGAATATAGATACACATTCCATGATCTTTCTTGAAAATATTAAGCTGCCACTGATCTCTGAATCTTTGCATATATTTGTATTTTCTGTTCTTAGAAAGATCATTCCTTAGATTTCAAATTGCTTGTTCTTCATTTCTGCCAAGAAGTTGTTTTATCTAAGATATCTTACTGATCAGTCTAAAATTGTACAACCTTTGTTATTTGGATTTGTTTTCTCATAGTTACCTCACCTTTTGTGTATCTATCCATATAATTTCCCTCCACACTAGAAGTTAGGAAGTGCGAGAGCAGTGTCTCTCTGTGTGTGGTGTCTGTGGCTCTGTCCCTGCACCAAGAGGATGGTGACCAGCATAGGAGGTCTCTCCCTAAGCATTTGAGGGAAGGGCTGAGCCAACACAGTTCCTTGCCTCAGCAAACACACACTTTAGGATGATTCCAATGGCACTTGGACATGAGCTTGTGACCCCTGATCTGCCCCTGCTTTCTGTTCTGGCAGTACTTCTGCTGAAGGTGACTGACCTCAGTATTCCAGTGCAGCCCTGCAAGAAGTGCTCTCCTGCTTCCCGTCTGGTCCCAAGCCGATCCATCCTTGGGATGGATGACTGCAGGGAGGGGCGACCATAGCAGTCAGCTCCTCCAAGCCCTCCAAGTCATCTGAGTGACACCAAGGTGAGAGCACTGCATCACCTAGGCACCTGGCACTTTGACCTCTGCATGACCATCTCCTCCTCTGGGCCTCCTCTGCAGTCGTGTCTGTGCCATCGGGGCTGTGCTGCTTCAAGCCCCTGACCCTGGTGGCCAGAGTCTGCTTGCTCTGCCAGTTCTGACTGAAATGCAGCTTCCACTGAACTCTTTTCTGACCTGGAGATTTAAATTAGGTCTCCTTGGTACCTTTTCTGATCACTGTGATTTTCTTAGATAATGCTCATCAAAATTCATGTAGTCTTGATGGCAGAGTTATTATTTTTAAGTAGCTTATTTCCACTGAATCTTTTGTTCCATTTCCTAGGATCTCTCAGTGGTTAGCATGGTGCCAATGTGGACTCTTAGTGCAGATCACCAGCTGAATGAAATGCTGTCCTAAGTTAACACCAGTAAGGTGTCAGGTCACAACTTTGCACTATTGTGACTGCTCACAGCTTTACACACCCTCTCATAAATTCAATTTTCCTCCTGTGTTGTTAATAGCAATGCATGTATTACGTTTACATTAACTCCCTCCAAAATTATTGGTATTTATTCATTTTTAAGGCTCACTGCTAATTATGAGTATTTTAGTTACTTTTCTCATTGATCTTACAGTGTATAGAGGTTTCAATCTAGAATTGGCTGGGCCCAAGGCAGGGTGGCATGGCAGAGGGGCATCACAGAGGAGAATCAGTTCAGGGTAGTAGAATGCAGCAAAGTAGTGAAGTGGCAAGCAGCAAGTGACAAGTGACAAGCAGTGCCCCTCATTCTGTCATTTATATTCTACACATACTATCCTTAGGGCAGGTAAAACTTACACAGAGTGTGAGGATCACTGATCTTAGCATTGCTCCATGAATCAATCCCAGCATCACATCCTTGATCCCAGCATCCCAGCATCACACACCCTAGATCCAGCCACCTACCAATAACCTCACCATGACCTCGTGAGGTGTTGAGGGTCATTTTGACACATCTGTAATAATGGGAACCAGGATCTGTGTCCAGTTCTGCTGAATCCATCATCTTCAGCTCAACATTGAATGGCTTCCTCAGTATCAACTCTGGTCTTAGTTACTTTTCTCTCATTGCTGGGATGAAACACCTGATGCCCAGAATAAAAGAAGGGAGGATTTTTTTTTTTTTAATCTCACAGTTATAGTGGTTTAAGTCTATAATAAGCAGCTGGCTCCAAGGCAGGGTGGTATGGCTGAGGGCAATTTTTTATGGGGAAAATGGGAAGAGTAAGCCTCTTTCCCTTCCTCATATTGTACATGGGCTACCTGCTCTACGGTGCAGCACTCACACTGCCAATCCTAGTATTAGACAACGAAGCAATCACAAACTCTAGATTCAGCCACCTCCAGAAAGCCCACCCCCATGACTGCATGAGGTGTCAGGGAGATACCCAAACACAAACCACAGCAGCCCCACAAATCTCCCCCAAGCATCAAGACACAGATATTTAGACTTGGGGATGATCCAAATTCACATACATCAAAACATAGTCTTTATTTTCTGTGTATGTATCTCTACAGAATGCAATGCAAATAAGTTAACAGAAACCACAGCTAAATCACTTAGCAATGTATAATTAGGTTCTCAGCTGAGGATCATATAAGACAAATGAGTGTTTTACCTTATTTTCTCAAGAATATTGTCCCATATCTTAATGAGTACAGTGATAACTACTTCTTAAAGGTTTGCCTGATGTAAATGGTTTTGTGTGGCAGATAATAGACATGTCTACATTTTGTGCAGACAGACATGCCTTAGCATGCATTCTGAAATTGTTCTTTCTGTCTTCCTATGGCCTTTGGACTGATAAAAAATGAGAATCTCAACAACTATGTCAGGTTTGTAATTTTATTTGTATGAGTCAAAGTACATTTGAACCTGTGGCATTTAGGATATTGACCTGGGTCCTCCCGTGTTGTCCTTGTGCCTTCTAAAGTAAACCTCAGGTTATGTTTTAAAATCTTGATTAACAGGAAACTAGTTGTTAAAGTAAGTGAAAGGCTCATTCTTCTTGTGTGAAAGTCCACTGCAGTTTTGGAGATACACGTTAATGACCGATGAGTCACCAACATGAGGTACTATGCACCACTGTGATTTTACTTTAATCATGAACAGTTCTGTGTGAGCCAATTACAATCACTTAAAACTACTGTAGAATTTCAGTACATTTTGTGCCTTTATATTCAGCTTGAGTTTTTGCTTGAATTGAGAAAATACATCCAAGTGGGAAATCAGACACTTTGTAGCTAACAAAATTATTTGTTTGGCTCTATGATTTACAAGATGTACTGGGGAGGTATTTAAGAATTTTGGAATACCTGGGAATTTCCCCAAAGTTTTCACTTCCATTGAGAACAGTAATTAGCCTACTTGGTGAACCATGAAGTTTGTTAATAAGTGAAGAGTGTCATAGTCATTTAGTTTCTCTATTTCAGGCTTATTAGATAAATGAGTGCTAAGCTGGAGTAATTAAACTTTAATTTGAAGTATAATTTGAACTTCCGGTGTATCTTGTTCAATGGCCCACTTGATTCAGAAAGCTGGTACCTGGAGCTTTTGTCCAAATCCAGGCAGTGCTGGTGTCACTGGGTTCAAGCTATTGAACTCATGCCTTTCACAGAGGAAGAGTTCAACAGAGGCTGGGTTAAGTGAATTCAGGAAATCTGTGACTGTTGTCTTGCTTCCTGAGCAAAGCATTGAGTACTTACTGTGTTCCATGTATGAAGAAGGATGTTCACTCTGACATAGTACATACAGGTGGCTGCACCGGCCATAGCAGTGAGACCCACACAGACACTAGCCTGGTCCCTAAATCAACGCAGTCTTTCATTTTTGGTCATAATGACAGAATACTTGAGATCGGTCCTATCATAAGGAAAGAGTTTTATGTAGCTAGCAGTTTTGGAGTCTGGAAGTCAGGGGTAGAGCAGCCCCATCTGATCAGCCTGTGGTGGGGTTGCAGGACCACATCATGACATGATGGGGAGGTAGGTGACAAGCAGCCTCCTGCACAGGACTCTCTTAACAAGGATCCCTTAGCACAAAAATGCACTCACCAGGAAGGGAGGCATCAGAATGACTTAGTCATGTCACACACAGCCCCACTTTTAGGGTTCCTCCCATCCCACACCACTACACTGGGTCTCCAGTCTCCAGGGCATGAAGCTTTACAGGACCAGCGTGGCCAGAACTCTAGGACACAATGGTGAGTTGTTACAAATGTGGTGAGTGTGGTGAAAGGGCTCACTTGTCCACACAGGGTGTGGAGAAGGGGGTACTTCAGACTGCAAAGGCATCTAGCGGTGGGCAATAGAGGGAGGGCAGACGGACATCAGGCAGGATGGATGTGTTTGGCAAGAACTCAAGGAAATGGAAAGGTTTTGCTTCCTCCTGAATCATAAACAGGCTAAAGCAAAAGAGATGAAGGGGACACAAGGTGCAGTTAGAGTGGTGCCGCTTCCTAATTTACTCTGTGAACCACTCTGGAGGTGTAAACTCAAGGGCACTGTGCCCACCCAGGGTGGGCTGGCAGGCAGAGCATGCTGGAGCATGCCTGTTGAAAGCTGTCTGTCTTCCTCTAGAAAAAACTCCTAGGTATCAGGAGTAACACACTCCAATATATGTTATGTTACATTATCCTGCAGGCTGTGGATAGGAATTACAAAATTTTGCTTTAGTTCCAAGAACCTCTAGTGGCTTCAGAAGAAGCAGTGTCTAAGACACCAACAGTAACTTGAAAAAGAGTCTGGTAATTTTTATTTGTTTGCGTGTGTATATTTTGGTACAAGGTCTTGCTAGGCAGCTTCAACTCTTAGTGATCCTCCTATTTCGGCCTCCCCAGCACTGGGATTACAGGCAGGCACCAGCACATCTGGTTTTGTAGTAATATTTTTACCTTGTTAATTTACTTATTTCCTGTGGGCACACAATATTTAATAACTATGCATGATATGTGAGCTCATATACTGCTTCCATGTATTTAATTTAAAGGGCATAAGCATGAAATAAAAATTCCTCTCAAGAATTTTAAGATCCTTGGGTTAACAAAGAACTTCTGATGCCAGGAATGTAAATAGGATGAAGCAGTTATGATAAGGACTTGGACAAGTGTCGGATGAGCACCCAAGGCCTACAGCATAGCTGGGAATAAAACCCTGGCACAGAGGTCACAGAGAGACCTCTGACCACTTTTAAGCAACGAATTCACTTTACAATTATTTCAAACCACTTTCTCTGTCTCTCTGTTTCTCTGTGTCTGTCTCTGTCTCTCTCCCTCTAATCACTAGATACTATGTTGATGCTTTTTTTATTTCCCTCTCTCAGGAAGTGATTCTCAGGCCAGCAAGATGGCTCAGCAGTCTAAAGCACCTTCTTAGGCAAGCTTAGGCAAGCTTAGACAACCTCAGGGACCATGGTTCGATCCCTGGCACCACATGCTGTGCCAGACCCACCCCCAGGACAGGCTGAGCCAGCAATGATAATAACAATATAGTAATAATAATAATAATAATAATAATAACAATAATAATAATAACAATAATAATAATAATAATAAAGTGATTCTCACAGGCTTCCCATTCTTCTAAGTGGACAAATTCCAAGCCTAGGGCTGACCACACTCTCCTATCCCAGCAAGCACTCTACCTTTCATTCTCTAGCTTGCTGGCTTGGATTCCTCCTGGCCAACCCAATTTCTGGCCGTGAACTGGTGCTTAGCAAAAGGCCATGTCTTCAGGCCACCGAGGACTGTTTCTGTCCACTGGGGGTCCATGGAGTGGACAGTGCTGTGAGAGTAAGCAGGTTGAAAAGCTCCATGGCTCCCTCTCTCTGCTCCTCCCCAACCCTGGCCACACGCCCTCTGATGCCGGTTGACTCATTCATTCTCCAAAGCCCATCATCTCCTCTGGAACTTGTCCATGTTTCCCTGCCAGCCCATTTCCTCTGCCTGGAGCTGTAACACTAAGACAGAGAGATGCTTTCCTAAAGAGACAAGTGATATCACATCCTTTTGCAAATGGCTGATGCTGTCCCTCCTCCAGATACACCCTGCAGCAAGCTCAATTCCCTTTGTGCAAGATGCCTTTGATACTAGTCATGATGAGGTTTATTTTAAATGCATTGTGGCATCTTGCTGCTGAAAATAGTCCTCTGAAGAGTGCTTTAAACCCAAGTGAAGTAAGGAGTTATTCTTAACTACCCACCTTCATGTGTACATAGGGATTTCGCACAGCTCTTTGCTAGATGTGTGCCCTATGTGAGCAGTGGCCTGGGACCATCACAAGGGCTAAGTGCCTTTCTTGCAGCATCACCAGGAGGTACTGGTGCAGCACCAGGAAGTACTGTTGTACTACTCTAAATCTGGTCAACTTCTCTGAGGCAACAAGTCCCATTCAAAACTTTTTGCCGTGAAAAGAATCCAATACAGCTAAAATGATGAAGATAGAAGAGTTCCCCCACATAATTGCTGGGGGTAGACAGAGTCACCTTTAGGACACTGAGACCCTGTTTCCACAGTAAGTGTCCTGTTCTCATCCTGTGTGGTCATAGCTGGGGAGCAGCAGGGGAGAGAAAAACAACTGGGCGTTTGGCATCCAGTGCTCCTGGGTGAGTGTAGGAGACATGTCATTTCCTTGTCGTGCAGCACATCCATGCTGCCTCAGAGGAAGGAATGAGAAAGGAAGAAGGCTGAGAGGGTGGTCAATGTGCAACCCCTCTGTCCCTGAATAGCCCTGAGCTGTTGGAAAGTCAAAGAGCAGAGGGAGAGTTGCCCTGTTTCTTGCCCTTGCTCTGCTCTCTGCCTTGAGCATTGGCCCCTCAAGCCTTTGCACGGTTGTCTCCTCATCTTTCATCCAGCTCAAATGTTTCCTCAAATAAACTTCCTTTTCCTTTATAATAAATGTAGCCATCACCACCTCAGCACTCTTTGACTTGTTGGATTTTCTTTCTGTCTTACCACTCTTTGAAATCACGGTCTGCATTCCTTTACATTTTTAGTGTGTGAGGACCTTCATAGTTGTAAGACCAGAAGATTTGTCTGTCTGCTTCACAATTCCTCTCCATCAATCAGGTTTAGAGAACATAGCTGGCACTCAGCAAATACTGAATTGTAGGGGACTGGTAAAAGAGGAGAAACCATGGGGAAGAAATCATAGCTTCACATAGTTGCACATGACATTACTAATGGAATTTTACTGTGAGCAGTGAACAAAGCTTATATGTTGTGACCCTTCAGCTAGTCACTTGAAGGCTGAAGCAAGCAAAGCAGACAGCATAGAGTAGGACTGCCCAGCAGATGGGCCCTTCTACAAGATGAACCTCTGAAAGTGAAGAGACCAGTGGTAGGGGTTCCTTCACCTCTTTCCTCACTTCCCTGCCCTAGCCACTCATAACTCTTGTACGTGAACACACGTCTCCATTGTGAAGCACTTACTAACCATGCAAAGATTTTAGTTGTGTCACCAGAGCCATCTGAACCTTCCATTCTTCTTTGTGAAGAGAGAGAGGTGGTAGCAAGTGGGAGAGGACAAAAAAATGAGCGCTGTTACCGATGTCTCACATGCTGGAGCCCAAACAGACCTTCGCTGGGGACCCAAGGGACCTAACACAGTCACCACTCTCTAAGTACCCTATAAAATGTTCCTGGATGTTTCCATTTATCAGATGAGCACAAGTTTTGAAACACCTGTCTAAAATCATATGACTGAAAAGTAAAACTGGATGTGATTCCACAGCTAAGAGTTTCTGTGACACCAGATCTCCTGAAGGCAGGGACAAGTGACAAGACAGGCCACCTCTGGGGCCTTCTGACCTCTCCAACATAGTCCAGAGAGCATCTGGGCAGGACAGCATGTGGCAGTGGGGCCTATGTGAGACGTAGGAAAGAAAGTGGAGCCTCCTGTCTGCCTGAGAACATGCTTCCCTCCCCAGACTGCTCTTGTATTGTGAGCTTGGCATGGGCTCCAGCATCATTTGAAGCAGGAGGAGGAGAGAAAGAGGAAGGAAAAGCAGAGGAGGAGAAGAGAGAGGGAGGCTGAGGAGGGAAGGAGGAAGAAAAAAAGAAGAGAGGGGAGATGAAGAAGAAAGGGAAGAAAAGCTGGACACAAGGACGAGAATGCACATGTTAAAACTTTAGGCCTAAATGGCCTCCCTGGATGTGGGTCTAATTATGCTAGGTATCTGCATATCTGATAGAAAGTGATGCAAACACAAACTCCGGCTCCTCTGTTTACATCTTGTGCCAAAATATCAGGCTCATCACTGATGTAGTTTGAGTTTTTCTCTGGATGCAGAAATCATTCTCCTTCCAGACAACCAAGGACTTCTGATTTGCTCTTGCTGCCCTTGGCTGACCAACTTGTGACAGTGACTTTTCCTTATTATCACTATAAACTTTATAAGAAAAACATCATTGAATAAGGCAAGGTTGCAGTTGGGGAGTACAGTGTGGAAGAGGTGAGTCAGGAGAAAAGTAGAGGCTCAAACACTAAATGTACATAGGGAAGAAAGATGAGCAGTATTTCTTGTGGCTGAGCCCTCTGGTGTCATGGTCCCCATTTTGCAGGGTGTCTGAGATCTAATCTTGGGGACCCTGACTGGCTCCTGGCACACACCTACATGTGCATGACAGTCCCATTGGTATACAGCTAATGGGACCCCCTAGACTTCCAGTGGGGCCCACAGGCCTGTGAGTGACATCAACCACTTGCATGGTGGCTACTGGTGGCTCTTCTCTGACTTGTGCCTTCTCCTGTTGCCCTGCTTATGGGAGCCATAACTTATACCTTTCTAGTAAGTAGATGTTGGTCTTGGTCATCCCACTGAGAGTTTGAATTTTCCCCTTCCTATATGTTCTTATTTGGAGTCTCAGATTGGATTTGCAAGCTTAGTTTGAAAAGTTTTGACATGAACAATGTGCTGATGGGGCCACTGCCCCTAATCAGGCATAAAACATCTTTACCATTCAAAAAGTTCCCAACCCCATTCCTATCAACTTCCTCCTTTCTTTTGCCCCAGAGCAGCCATTTCTGATTTCTACTACTATAGATTCATTTTGTCTTTTCTTGGAATTCATATAACTAAGAAAATGTAGTCAATACATGTATGTGTGTGTGTGTGTGTGTGTGTGTGTGTGTGTGTATGTGTGTGTGTGTGTGTATGTGTGTGGCTACCTTCACTCAGTATCATACCCTTAGGTTCAGTTGTGTCATACACCATTCTCTTTTTCTGATGAGTGATATTTCACTATAAAATATACAAAAATATATTGTATATTATTTTTTAAAATATTCTTCACTGAAGGACATTTGTGTGGTTTCTATTTGGGCCCAATTATGAATAAAATAGCTATGAGTGGCCCTATACCTATTTTGTGTTGAGTTATAAATTTGTTATATATACTTCATTTTATTAAGAACTATCAAATAGTTCTCCAAAGTAGTGAAACAAAGTATCTTGGAGATGAAGGAGGAAAATGAAAGAGATAGAAAGAAGAAGAGGCAGAAGAAGAAGAAGAAGGACGGGGAGGGAAGAAGGCCAGAAGAAAAAAAATGAAGAAAGATGAAGGAGGAGCCTCATGACAACCTCATTTTTGAGACAGTTAAACCAAAGTAGTAAAAGGTTAAGTAGCTTCTTAAAGTCACTCCCATAATAAGTAGAAAAAAAAAAAAATCAAGGTTTGAACCTGTACCGCCACAACCCAGAAGCTAGATATTATTCACTACTTGGTAATGCTCATATTAAGCCCTAACTGGGCATTTCAACAAGCGTTTAATTATTCAGTAAGAGTTCCATTATCTTTTACTCTTTTAAATAAATGTGTGCATTGAAGAAAAATAAAGAGCATGATAATTTAGATTCTCTCTATCCAGACTCACGGTCTCACATCTTTTCTTTTGACTAATAATTATCTTCGTCAACAATGTAAGCTTCTTCTCTAATAATATGGAAGAGTTTCAAGAGTTAGAAGCTCTCTAGTGGTACCAGAATTCCAAGCACACTGGAAGACTGGTCACAACTGAGTATGTCAGAGCTTTTCTCACTCCCCGCACCCATACTGTACTCTGTGGTGAAAGTTCTACTTTGAAGGATGTAACACTGTAGTACAAGGCCACTTCCCAGGCCACAGCAGGAAAAAGAAACCAGACAACAGAGTACATAAGGAGTTTCTGAGTTATCAGAGTTGCTGGTAATAAACCAAGAATAGCATATGTATCAATTCCAAGCCGGTAGTGTCAGCTCTGGTGCTGGCAACAGGAAAGTAAACTGTGCACAGAATGACTCAGGCAGCACATGTGCGTAGAGAGTGACTTTTCTCTCCCGGCCATGGCCACCAAGCTCTTCCGGCACCAGGCTCCTCCTATAGGCAGGGTCGCTGTCGGTGAGAAATGCACTGAGATTCTGGCAGAAGAACACAGAGCACCTGGAAGTGTGACTAGACTCCCTTTAAGTGACAATGAATAGGGGACATCATCACATCAGATTAGAAATGTGTCCAAAATGACTTCCTTAATGGAAGAGTAGATACATAAAGCTGCAGATCAGGGATCCAAGCACTCTTTACATCTTTAACACTTGCTTTGCATAATTCATTTAAATGCGATTTTGTTTAGATATTTGATAATAAAGATGGAAATGACATCACGACCTCCTTCTCACTTAAATGTACATTAAGAAATTTCCATTCTGCCCTCTACATTTCATGATCAGTCTTATTAACGCTTTTTAAATCATTGCACCAACATTTCATTTAGAGTGTTTACAACTGGGAAACATCAGTATATTTACATTTGAAAGTGTTCATGTTTCACAATAGAATAGAAATAGTCTAGATTTAAAAATAATATCCAAAATGTATAAACATATCCCACGAGGTGAAAACCTAAAAGCTTTGGCAGAGTTCGGTGGGAAGTATTCTGGGAGGGGGGTGAGAAGGGAACTGCTGGGGTGAGTGCAGGTGCGGAGCTGCTGTGCCATAGGCAGGTTCAGCGGCTCAGCAGGAAATGGTCAGGGCTTCACATGTGTAGCAGCTCCCATCGTCGCGTGCAAACCCAGCAGAAACTGTTTAGAAAATGCTATGAGGGCAGCGGACCCAGAGGAGGACAACTTGCAGGGACTGCTGAAACATCGCTTTGACCACACGCTGAGCATGGTGCTCAGATCTGCAGTGCTGTACATATAGTAAATTTTAACTTTCGAGTAATCTATACTAAAAGCACAGTTGAGTACCATAGTAAGCTGCCAAAATTTCAAAAGAAAGTAATATTCATATGTTAAAATAATCAACAGAAAGACAACAGGAAATGAAAGTGAAAAAAGTAAAACACACAGTAAGTCCTTGACTTATGAAGGAGTCTTGTTCTGGGAGAACATTTGTAAGTCTACTTCAAGCATAAATTGGCAAAATGAATCTTGCACACCTTTGGCACAATAATGCAGGGTATATTGCTTTGTACCTCCCTGTAGTCCACTCTACAGCATCACTGTTTTCACTTCTGCATCCAGATTTCTTGGGCTCTGATTGAGCACTGTGCCACTGCACTCCCAAGCCACAAACACACAGCAGCACAACTGTGACAACATCTGTGATTTTTTCATGTCTGGGATTGTGGGTAGCATGTCTGTGAGTATTTGTGAAAGTAGGCAGCTCTCATAAATTGGGGACATACTATAACAAGTGCAGTTTGTATTTTGTATTTGAAGAAAGTCAATATTGTGTCTGGAAAGTCAATAAATCCAAAAAGTGTGAGATTTTGTTTCACATTATAAAGGGAAATGAATAATGAAAAGTAAGATTTATAAAACAAATTTTCAACAGAGTTGAAAAATAGTATTAGGTATATCTTTACTTTTTCTTCGCTGGGGAATGACATAATGTCTAAAATTGATAAGTATAGAATAGATACTCCAATAGGATACAAAGTTATATGATGAACCAAAAGACAGAGGAAACCATGGAGGAAGTGGAGTTGTAGGCAAGAGAAATTATCAGATAATTTATGTAAGTTTAGACTTACTTTGATTTCTGCATGATTAATAACTACTTTGCACATTTAACTAAAAAAATGAATAAAATATTATGGTTCCCATTCTGTGGTTTAGTCACTTATTTACAGTACTGTCATCTCAAAAGTAATTTCAATATTTGAATATTTTGGGGGTTTTCTGTTTATTGAAGTTTTTGTGAAAAAGCATTTTGAATTTGCTTCTTCTGAGGTACAATTTGGACATTCTGAGTGTACAAGAATTTAAAGGAAAAGCATCAGAACAAACACACAGTTGAAGAGAGCAGAAGTGTAATAAGCTTACATCAAGAAATTTTCACATGTGAGAACCCCTCTCCTGGGTCACCCCCAGTTATGCTTGGCACCCCCAACCTCCACCTCAGGCCTGAGATTTCAAATAGGGGATATGTAGTCCTTATTTCCAAGATCCCTAGTGTTTTTTTTTTCTTATGCTATAAAAACATTTTACCTACTTCATATTGCAATTAATTTTCAGCTGAAATTCTTAAGAATATTCTCTTTGGCTGCACCTGGGAAATCATTCCTTGATTTCTTGTGCAGATTTCCATGGATGAACATCAGAAGCTGCCAGCAGTGGACATCAGTCCCAGCTATGTGTGGTCTATAAACATCACCCAGACTGTGAACCCCAAACACATGGTAGGTACCACAGAGAAGGTCTCTGGTGTGGCTCATGCTTGATAGGGAGGGAACAGTAGTCATAGTATCAAGAAATGATCTTTTCTAATTTTATTTTTTAAACAGGGATCAAACTCAGAACTTGTACTTAACAGGCAGACACTTTTGCCTGCCAAGTAATCTCCCCAGTCCTTTATTTATTTTAGTTTATTTTTTTGTATTTTAGGGAAGGAGCTACAGGGTGCTCAGGGTCTCACTACTAACAGGACTCCTAGTGCTGTTTACAATCTCCCAAGATCTGGGGTTACAGGCATTCACCACCAGGCCCAGTCTCAATTGCAGTTTCAGTGCACCCTGGGATTGAACCCCTGGATCCGGCACCTGCTTGCAGGTGCTTAAATCCGCTGAGCTATTTGGTCGGCCTTGTCCAGCCCTTTAGTCTTTTTTTAGAACAGGAGAAATTTTGTGTCTCTGTTCACTAGGCAAACTAATTTTTTTTTTGATGCATCTTTCTTTGTTTTTTGTATCAGAGCAATACTTGCTTCTAGGAATGACTGGGAGTACTCCTTTCCTTTCAATTCTATTTGGCAATTTCACAATAAATGGCATTAGATCTTCTCTAAACTTCTTGCACAACCCTGAAGTGAAACCAATAAGACTTGAACATTTTTGTTGATTAATTTTTAATTACATTTTCAATTTCATTGACTAATATTGGGCAATTTAGAATTTTTGTTTTTAATTCAATTTTGGAAATTCATCTGCACCTAGGAATCTGTCTATTTCTTCTGTGTTTTCCATCTTATTAGAGTAAAGTTCTCCAACTAGGTATTGATAATCTGCATTTCCAGAGGATCCATTAGCCTTTCACCTTTTTCATTCCTAACTGCATGAAATTGAATCTTTTTTCCCCTTTTATTTTGATAAGGTTGGCTAAGGCTTGGTCAGTTTTCTTTAATCTTCCATAGAACCAACTCCAATTCATTTTTTGTATTGTTTTCTTCCCCTCAGTTGCCTTAATTTATGCTATGATGTTTATAATTTCCCCCTTCATCTGATCTTTAGTCTCGACTTTTTCTTTTTCTAGAAACTTGAAGTTCAACATTAGGTTCTTTATTTGAGCCTGCTCTGATTTCAACACTGTAAATTTCCCTTAGAGGACTGCTTTCAGTATGAACATAGATGCAAAACTCCTCAAAAAGATACTGGCAAACAGAATGCAGCAAATCATTAGGAAGATTATAAACCATGGTGAAGTAAGATTCGTCTCAGGGATGAAGAGATGCTTCAACATATCCAAATCCATAAATGTAATACACAACGTCAACAGAGGCAAGGAAAAAAACCATGCATCATCTCAACAGATGCAGAAAAAGCATTTGATAAAGCCCAACACTCATTCATGGTTAAGACTCTACAGAAAATTGTAAGAAGTAGTTTTTATCTCAACCTGATAAGAACCTTCTACGACAAACCAATATCCCACATAATATTAAATCAATAGCAACTGAAAGCTTTCACTTTAAAACCAGGGAGAAGA
>PVKN010012257.1:0-20934 GCA_004027915.1 Capromys pilorides
CTCCAATCCTCCTGCCTCAGCCTCCCAAGTGCTGGGATTATAGGCATGAGCCACCATGTCCAGGCTGGGTACAAATTCCTGTTATCAATAAGCTCCAAAATACTAGCCATATCTCAATTTCTCTGTATCAAAAGTTCCCAACTGAACATTATTTTGCCCCCAGGGATTTCTGACCATGTCCAGAGATCTTTCTTTTTTTTTGAGACAGGGTCTCACTATGCAGTTCAGGCTGGCCTTGAGCCCACTTTTGTAGCCCAGGCTGGTCTTGAACTCACATTGATCCTCCTGCCTCAGCCTCCCAAGTGCTGGGATTACAAGTATGCGCCACCACGCCCAGCCAGACATTTCTTGATATCACAAGAGGGAGATTTCAGGCTGGGGAGATAGCTCAGTGGCTTAATCACTTGCTTGGCAAGCACAAAGTCCTGAGTTTGATCCCCAGTACACACAAATAAAGAGGAGAATCCAAGAACTGATCTGGGCTCTCAAGTCTCCCTGGTAACCACCTGAGAATGCCTGCCCAATGCCCTCCCCATTGATCTACTTGGTGCCTGGGTTGTAAGAAGTTACTCCCTCTGTAGGACTGTTCAGTCTTCCCAATCCCATTCACTCTTGCAAGCTGTACAGCAGACAAAGTTTGCAATGACTAACTCTCCTCTGAGTGCTTTGTCTATTAGGAGGAGTCCTCTTCTATAACTGTCCCTGGGATTGCAGCCCTGTCCAACAGTAACACTGTTTACCTTTCTTCTCTGTCAGGGGACTAAGTTTCCATCTCTCATCTACTTGTGTTCCTTTAGTGCCTCACTCATGGACAGTTTTAGCTGGATGCTGTTTTTTCTTTTCTTTTGGTGGGACCAAGGTTCAAACTCACCATCTTGCACTTGCCAGGCAGGCACTTGTGCCATGGAGCTATCTCTCCAGCCCCTGGATGCTGTTTTCTACTAAACTGATAATTTAATCACCTGAGATTCACCTCTGTATGATCTCAGTTTTGTTGTTTAAAAAATATACCAATTGGGGCTCTGTGGCACAAGTGCCTGCCTGGCAAGTGCAAGGCCGTGAGTTCGAACCCTGGTCCTGACAAAACACAAAACAAAAATAAAAAAATAAAAAATACACTAACCAAGTTTGTTTTTGCTGTCTCCTTAACTCTCTTCTGTTGAAGTGTTTCTTTGTTCTATTTTCTCCTGGGGCTTTGAGAACTCCACATCTAATCTTCACTCATTTAGTTATTTTAACACTATCTACCATCAATACTAATATCCCCACCCCAGTTGGTTTCCATAATAATCCTGTATCACTGGTAACACAGTATAAAGTGTACTTTTAAGCCAAACATGGCAGTGGGACACAGCCACACTTACCACCTCTGAGTATGAAGCTGAAGGATGTACCTGAGCCCAGGGATTAGAGCAACAAGACCCCCATCTCCCCTGAAACAAAAGAAACCCAAGCTTACTAAGCTTCCAGACTGGAAAGTGTCTTCTGGCAACAGCACTGAGGCCTGAATACAAAGTCTGTGCCCTGAGCTACATCTCTGCCGTTCTTTGTCGTTGAGACAGGCGCTCACAAAGTTGCCCAGCTTGGGCTGAAACTTGTGACCCTCCTGCCTTTAAGCACTGCAACAACAGCCATGACCAGCCAACGCTGACTGATTCTTCCTTATACTAATAGTCCTCCGTGCTGACAGTTGAAGACAAATGTATCTAGGGGTCATTTCAGAAAAAATTTTTAAATCCTTAAAATGAACTTCAGGACACTCAAAGGTTAAACATTAGTATCTGTGGGGTCCTGTGAACTTTAATGCTTCCTTCTCAAGTGATGCAATATTGGCTGGGCATAGTGGTGCACACCTACAATCCCAGAACTAGAAAGGCTGAGGCAGGAGAATCACTGTGAGTTCAAAGCCAGCCTGGGCTACATAGTGAATTCAAATCTAGCATGAAATGTACTGTGAGATCCTGCCTCACAAAATCAAAGCCAAAAATGAAAGAAAAAAAAATGGTACCATATAACCTATATAATACCATGTTCATCTATCAAGTATTTATGCCTCCTTTTAAACTTAGCAAAGTATCTACAGTTATTTTTGAGCATCTAATTATTTAGACTAAAAAATTCAAATTTAATAATATCCCTCAGCAAAGTAGCTAAAAAGAGAAACTATTAAAATGCTGTTAAGGGGCTGGCAAGATTGCTCAGTGGTCTAAAGCACCTGCTTAGGCAAGCTTAGGCAACCACAGGGACCTTGGTTCAATCCCCAGCACCATATGCTGTGCCAGCCCCACCACCCAGGGCAGGCTGAGCCAGCCATACCATAAATAAAATTTAAAAATAAAATTTAAAAAAAATGCTGTTAAAACAAGGCATGATAGTAGATACCTTATAATCCCAGAGCTCAGGAGGCTGAGTCAGGAAGAATGCTGCTGAGTTCAAGTACAGCCTGAGCTAAATAGTGAGACCATCTCAAAACAAAAAAACAGGGGCCAGTGAGATGGTTCAGTGGACTAAAGTGCTTGCTTAGGAAAGTTTAGGCAACCACAGGGACCCCGGTTGGATCCCAGGCACCACATGCTGCGTCAGTCCCACCCCCACCCCTAGGGCAGGTTAAGTCTGGCCATTAACTAAAAACAAAAAAGCAAAAATAATAAATTATAGCAATGTACTGTAATAAAATGTACTTAAAATTTATGTATTATCTCTGGAAGTTTTCCTTTAATATTTCTGGACAACGAATGACTGCAAGTAACTGAACCGCGAAAAGTGAAACTTAAGATCCAGAGTGGGTGTCGGGAGAATATAGGTGAAAAGCATACTGGGAAAACACTTTTACACTTTAAGAGACACAGGACCATGCCAAGATACGTATTTCACTACATGAAAATAAACTGAGAAATCAAACTATTTGGAACACAACTCACATAAAATATTTTTTCTTGTTTTGTCATTCAGGCTGGCCTTGAATTCCTGGTAATTCTCCAAGTGCTGGGAGTACAGGTATGCACCACCACACCTGCCTTAGAAGCCTGTTTTCAAAATGTATTTGGGACAGGGTCTACAGGGTCTCGCTACATAGATCGGCCTAATGATTCCCCTGTTTTCAGCCTCCCAAGTGCTGGGATCACAGGCTTGCGCCATGTAACCATGCCCAGTCTCAACCCCCATCTCAGCATGCCCTGGGGGCAGGGCAAGTATGGTACCAGGCCTTTGCGTGCTGCCTAAGCACTTTAGTCTGCTGAGGTGTCTGGCCGGCCATAGAAGCCTTTTCAAAGTAAGAAAAATAACATAAAATGGGGAAAGAAGAGGAGGTTGAAGGGAAGGGAAAAAATAGTTATATTATGTGTAAGTACAAATTCTCTGTGATTAATGTAATCTTTTTTTTTTTTTTGGTCTTTTTGAGACAGGGTCTCACTAAGGAGTTCAGGCTGGTCTTGGGCTCACTTTGTAGTCCAGGCTGGTCTGGAACTAGCAGCAATCCTCTTGCCTCAGCCTCCCTTGTGCTGAGATTACAAGCATATGCCACCATACATGGCTTTGACTGGGATCATTATGTATACCTAAATGTACCAATAAAATTAGATTAAAAAACAAAAATTAAAAAAGTGGAGACTCTAAAAGCTGAAAACAGTTATAGAGGGCTAGGAATTTAGCTCAGCAGATTTGCTGAGCATGTACTACAATGCCCTGGGCTGGACTGCTGACACCAAAAACAGTTATAGATTTTGTTCTTTGACAGCTCTTCTTTCTGCAAGCCCAGGCTTGGGACAGCTGGGTGACTCAACGATTCACCCATATCTCTGGCTTTCTGCAACCTCAGCACAGCTGGGAGGATAGAACTTCAGGAAAGAGCCACCCTCACATAAAGGAACCAGGCTAACAAGGCAAAGGCAAAGAGTTTTAGCGTTAGGGTTAGCACTGATTATGATTTAAGAGCTGATTCTGAGATTATAGTCATGTGTCACCACACCTGGCTAAGAGCTGTTTCTTTAGACTGTATTTCATAAAGACAACAATGCATACCTGTCCCACCAAGATCTGAGTCCACTGAGGCAAACTGTCTCACCCATTCTCCCTTGTTATTTGTATTTCCCCAAAAGTTACACAATTTGATTCCACTTAGTGCCACACCAACTTTGAGACTGGGGCTTTCCACAATATGGTCTCTTTTCTTTCTAGTTCTGTGGAAATGTATGAAATATTTTTAGCTATTCAGCCACACAAAACAGACCACACTGGGATATGACATTAGGCCTCTGGTTTGCCAACATCCAGCCTAAATTACAACTGTCCAGAGACATGTCCCACTTCTTCACAAGTTTAACTGTACTCCTGTGAGCCACTAGAGATGCATCCCCCAGCTCAGTCTGCTGCCAAGTCTAACAGGCTACACCAGCACTTGCCCAGAGCCTACTGTCCTGTATGGCTTCCACTTGGTCCAAACTCCCTCCCCATCAGCGTCCTTGCTACCTATTGTCAGGGATGCACACAGCCCCTACACACAAGACTGAAAAGTTGGGAGTCCAACACCTGTAGACTGAGAGAGCCTCACAGACAAGAAGCCAGAGGACTGGAGGACAGGGAGAGCCTCAGGGCAGATTACAGATTGGCGGTGCACACCTATAATCCCAGCACTTGGGAGGCTGAAAATAGGAGAATCACTATGAGTCTGATCTACGTAGTGAGACCCTGTAAACCCTGTCCTAAATACAGGAGGAAAAAAACAAAGAACAACTTAAGAGGGGTGTGGTAGCACACACATGGCTGTAATCCCAGCACTCAGGAGGCTGAGGCAAGAGAATCATTGTGAGTTGGAGAGCAGCCTGGGTTACAAAGTGAGCTCAAGGCAGCTTGAACTGCACAGCGAGATCCTGTCTCAAAAAGACAAAACAAGTGGCTGCCTTGCAAGTGCAAGGTCCTGAGTTCAATCCCCAGCTCCGAGAAAAAAAAAAAAAAAACGACAAACAAAAAAAGGGCATTTTAGACAGATGTAGTGGTACAGACATGTAATCCTAACAGCTCTGGGAGGCTGAGGCAGAAGGCTCACAAATTTGAACAGCCCAGGCAATTTAATGACTTGGGGGGATCCTATGTCAAAACTTAAAATTGTGCTGGGGATGTCTGGGTTCAGTGCTAAAGCCACGAGTTTAACCCCAGTGCTCCCCCGCCCAAAAAAGGGACATCTTTTCGAAGTACTTCAAAATGCTAGCTATACTTTACCATAGCTCAGTGAGCTGTTTTTGTTCTGTGAGCTTTACGCAGTAGGGACTTCGAAGCAAGAAGCTCATCTTTCTTCTCTGTCACTCTGCCTCCGTTTCAGAGCTATTTTCAGTCAATAAATAACTCATTCAGAGGAAAACATCTGTCAAGAAATCACTTTAACTTTCAAACAAGACTTGGGGGGGAGGCTCTTAAAGTTTAATATCCAAATAAAATCAGATTCTGAATCCTATTAAAACAAAACCTGGGGCCAGCAAAATAGCTCAGTGGTCTAAAGTGCCTGCTTAGGTAACCTTAAGCAGGTGCAGGGGACTATGGTTCCATCCCCAGCACCACTTGGCATGCCAGCCCCACCCTCCAGGTGGGCTGAGCTGCCCCACCCCAAAAAAACCTGTACAAAGAAAGTAATTCAACCAAACATCCATGTTTGTCCAGTAAAGACAAAACAAAATTCAAATAACAAAGGCACTTTAATGGCTTCAGAATGTAATAGATTCTGAGCTACATGGTCTATTAGAGCTAATAAATTTAAATCTATACCTAAAGCTTTAAGGCCATGCATATCTGGCATCATTATAAACTCACATGAAGAATGTTCAGGGCTGGGGAGATAGCTCAGTAGCACAAGTGTAAGTGCAAGGTTCTGAGTTCGATTCCCAGTCCCACAAAGAAAAAAAAAAATGTTCACAATGTCTTTGTTACTAAGGTTCAATAAATGTGTTTTGTGTAAAACAGGGTAGGTGCAGCTCAGTGGCAGAGCACAGGCTCAGCATGCACAAGGCCCTGGGTTCAAGTCCCAGCACCAGAGTAGGACGGGAGGAAAGAAATCCAACCTGCTGAGGTAAGGCAATCTCCTCAAAGCCAGTCTGCTATATGGCTCTACATATGCCCAGCACACCTGAGCGATGGTCCTCAGCAGGCCCTCTGCTTGGTGGGTCACAGCTTTCATGTGGCAAAACACAAGAAACATATCCAAACTATGCTAAAAGCTGCTGATACAAAGAACATGATCATAAGATATAAAAAACCAGAAATGCAAAATTTGTGAGATCTTAAATTTTTTTAAATTTAAAAAATTTAGGGGCTGGCATGATAGCTCAGCAAGGTAAGTGCCTGCTTTTGTAAGCACAGGGACCACAGTTCAATCCCCATTCCCACCTGTTCCCAGCACACAACGAATGACCGAGTTCAGGCACAGTGGCACATGCCTATAATCCCAGCACTTGGGAGGCTGAAAACAGGAGAATCACTACAAGTACAAACTTTGGAGTGAGGCCCTGTGCCAAATACAGTGGAGAAAAAATTAAAAATTTTAAAATGAGGAACATGTAAATTCACAAAGATACACGTCAACTAAAAATATATCCCAAACAGCTCAAAAGATTCCCATGTATGCCTGCTCAAGCAAACACAGTCAAGTGCAGGGGACCAGTGCAGGGAACTGGGGTTTGATCCCACTGGCACATGCCTTAACAGACCCGCTCTTAAGCCAGCTTGAGCCAGCCAAAAAAAAAAAAACTTCCCATGTAAAATGTATAAATGTCATGTATACAACTTGACTCAAACATGGGCAAACGACTTGAGTAGACTTTTTTTTTTTTGTCTTTTTGAGACAGGGTCTTGCTATGCAGTTCAGGCTGGCCTTGAGCTTATTTTGTAGCCCAGGTTGGTCTTGAACTCACAATGCTCCTGTCTTAGCCTCCAGAGTGCTGGGCTTACACATGTGGGCCATCACACCTGCCTAAATAGACATTTCTTTAAAGGAAATATAAACATGGCCAGTAAGTACATGAAAAGATAACATTACTAGTATTAAGGAAATGCAAATCAAAAGTATAGTAAATGTCACCTCATTAGGATGACTACTACAAAAACCAAGCAAAAACTTGGGCCTTGGCTGCAACTCAGTGGTAGAACATTTATGCAGCAGGCAGGAAGCCCTGGCTCTACCCTCAGCAGACACCAAGAGGAAATGCAGCAGCCTAACTCTTACATCCTGCAGATAGAAATGGGAACTGCACAACCAGTGTGCAAATCAGTTTGTTACTTCTCATAAGCATAGTACTTCCATAAGATTCCACCTCAATTTGTTGGGCGTAGTGGCGCACGCCTGTAATCCCAGCACTTGGGAGGCTGAGGCAGGAGGATCGGTGTGAGTTCAAGACCAGCCTGGGCTATAAAAGTGAGCTTAAGGCCAGCCTGAACTGCATAGCGAGACCCTGTCTCAAAAAGACAAAAAAAAAAAAAAAAAAAGATTCCACCTCAAGGACTGGCAAGATAGCTCAGTGGATTAAAGTGCCTGCTTAGGCAAATGCAGGGATGGAGGTTCATCTGTGGTGTGCCCCCAGTGCACGCCTATAATCCCAGCACTTGGGAGGCTGAAAACAGGAGAATCACTACAAGTTCGATATGTGTAGTAAGACGCTGTACTAAATACATAAAAAAAAAAAGATCCCACCTCAGCATATGCACCAAAGAACTGAAAGGACACCTCAAAGAGAGATTACAAACTCATGCTTGCAGCCACCATATCTGTGGCTTGAATGTCTGTGGAAAGACAGGTGGTACGTACATGCAATGGAATACTATTCAGCCTTTAATAATATGGAGATTCTAGACTGGGTGTCATGGTGCACACCTGGAATCCCAACACTTTGGGAGGATGAAAGCAGGAGGATCACTCCAAGGCCGATCTATGTAGTGAGACCCTGTAGACCCTGTATACTGTCCTAACTGCATTAAAAAAATAAAAAGGAAATTCTGACACATGTGAAAATATATATGCACAAATTACTATGGGAAATGAAGACATTATGCTAAGTGGGGGCTGGAGAGATATGCCAGTAGAATAAGTGCTTGCCTGGCATGCACAAGAGCCCAAGTTCAATCCCTGGTTCCATGCAAAAAAAAAAAAAAAAAAGAAAGTATACTAAGTGAAGTCAGTCACAAATCCAAGTATGCAGGTTCTATTCAACTGGCCTGAGGTACCTAGAGTAAACAGGCAGAGAAACAGAAAGCAGAATGGAAGTTGCTGTGTCTAGGTAGTGGGAGAATGGAGTTTGTTCGATGAGCCTAGAGTTTCATTTTACAGAGTGAGGGCCAGCCAAGTAGCTCAGCAGATTAAAGCTCCCGCCATGCTGGACCAGCCTCCAGAGCGCACTGAGATGGCAATTGAGACCAGACTGGTGGTGTGCACCTATAATCCCAGCTCTTAGGAGGCTGTAAACAGGTGATCACTATGAGTCTGATCTAGTAGTGACACCCTGAACACCCTGTAGACCCTTCCCTAAAAATACAAAAACAAACAAATGAACATTTTACAGAATGAAAACAGCCCTGGAGCTGAATGGTGGTGAAGTTCTGGTGATGGTACAATAACGATGAACTCAATGCCACAAAACTATACACTTAAAAGAGGGTAAAATGGGCAGTGTGGGGGTGATAGCTCAGTAGAATAAGTGGTTACCTGGCAAGCACAAGGTCCTGAGTTCAATCCCCAGTATGCCAAAAGAAAAGCATAAAACAAGTTGGGCGTGATGGTACACACCTATAATCTTAGCACTTGGGAGGCTCAGGCAGGAGGATCACTGTAAGTTCAAGGCCAGCTTGCACTACTGAGACCCAGACTCAAAAAAGGTTAAAACAGCAAACTTTGTTATTATATATTTTACCTCAGGGTGGCCAGATGGCTCAGCGGATTAAAGCATCTGTTTAGGCAGAGCACAGAGGCTGAGTTAAATCCCGTGTGCCATGCCAGATGGTGATTGAGACTAGCTGAGACTGGGCGTGGTGGCACATGCCTATAATCCCAGCTCTTGGGAAGTTAAAAACAGGAGCATCACTACAAGTCCGATCTACGTAGTGAGACCCTGTACTAAATACCATATATGTCGCAATGAGAACCTGGGAGAAAAAACAAGCATAAAACACAAAACTGACTTTAAAAGAATGTGAGGTTTAGCAATTTAACACTTACTTTCCTGTAAATTCTTCTCTCTCTCTCTGTGGGACCGGGGTTTGAACTCACGATCTTGCACTTGCGAGGCAGGCATTTGTGCCACAGAGCTATCTTCCCAGTCCCCTGTAAATGCTTCTAATGCATAAATAAACTATAAAGTAAACCTTCACAACACATCTCAGATAACAAATAACAAATACACAGGGAGTTCTCAGGAAGGTTTCGTAAGTTTGATCAGAGAGTTCTATAATTGGTAATCACAGTAGCCACCAAGCCACAGCCCAGGGACTGAACCCAAGGGCAGGCCTCACTGACAGCAGCACCCACCATGCAAACTGCACACTGCCACCCTCCTGGAGCCACTCCTGCACCAGATCCTCAAGAGCTCAAAGGCAGCTAGCACTCAGTGATGAGGGAAGAGAACTGGGCAGTCTCGCTCTTAGGTGTGTGCTAGGAAGAGATGACAAGGCAGGTCAGTATGTGAACCCATCTGTAGGGGCAGCCGAGGAACAAGGGAGCAGACAGCTGAGAACAAGAGCCCTACTTGACTTTATGGATAAGAGCAAGATCCTGCAAGTTGGTTGGATCCCACCAGAGCAAGGAAGAAGTGTGGGAATCCCACTAGATTTCAGCTATGCTTATTACTGGGGAATCCCTGCACATGCCTTCTGCAGTCACATCTGCAAACAGCTTCTATTAGTCAGAGGTGAGGCCAAATGCAGCCCTTCTGGGTGACAGTAACATCCTGAGCAGAAATAACCTCAAGACAAGACACTAACAAACGATACAGAACAGCTTCCCCCAAGTGAGAAGGACCTAGTGGCTTGATCTGTCCAGGTGATTGCATAGCAGTTTAGAGAATGCCCCAAGACAAATGATTTCAAATGGAGGCAGGAGGTATGCACACAGCACATTGGTCCTGGGATCTCACATATGCTGACATGCCTAAGCAACACTCTACCCACTAGACACACCTCTAGCCCAATGAATCCAAATCCTCACTCATAGACCCTTAGTACCTCACCTGGGCAAAGCAACAGTTTTCCAGATTTTGCAAAACTGTAGACCTTTATCCCCCCACCAATGCTTCCCAAGTCCCTAACACAGTCTTCAGAACACTGAGCTTTAGAGAAGTAGGAGTTTTAAACCACAGGTTAGACAATATACTTGCTGTAATAGCATACCACCTTCTGTGCAGCTCCTCCAGGAACAATAAGCCTGCAGGGGTTATCAAACTGAAAGAAGGGGCTGCCATCATCATCATTGATAGAGGATGAGCAGAAGGCTGGGTACTGGTGTCCACTCTCCTAACATGTTCAGCAGCCAAGCCTGCAGGTGCTCCCCACCAAGCTCCCAGCCCTCCAATTTGCTGCACTCTCTTTCTAATGTCTGGTTCACAGCTCACACCAGCTAGAACCAGCAAGCAATACTTGGAGCCAGCACAGAGTGCAGAAGACTCCCTGACTCGCCAGCTTCCCTCATCTCACCCCATGAGACCCACACCAGAAGGCTCTGTGTTTCCCCAGCTGTGCTATTTGAACCTATTTTGTCACCTTGGCCACCAATAAAATGTCAGGAAGACAAAAGACACATCCATTCCTATTCCTATCAAGTGATAAGCTGAGAATACTAGGACTGAAGTTCTTGAGTTGGTATTTGAATCTGAATGAGAAAAAAACTGTTTATCCACAATCACTTCCAGCTGAAATATAGCACTCCTTCAATGTCAACAGCAGACAATGAGTACTGGGGCTTCTCTATGACCAGTGACAAGTATGTTCACAAAGAATTCCAACTGTCATCGGAATCTCATCCCTTCTCCCCAAGGATTTCCAGAGCCATTCACTGCTGGGCCTCGTTACATGGTGAGACAACACAGGACTCTTGCCAATCTGACACAATATTCTGATGACTGTATTTAGTATCATTGGTTCTCTTCTTGCTCCTATGTCATTTTGGCCAGGCAGGCATGAAAAACTCAAGAACCCTACAGTTTACCCGTTTCAGATTTTTCTTCTACAGTTTCAAACAGATGAATAATTGGCTTTTTGTTTTGTTTGTGGTACCATGAATTGAACTCATGACCTTATGTTTGCCAGGCAGGCACTGTGCCATTGAGCTATATGCCTGGCCAGAAGAACAATTTGCAACAAAGCGAAAGTTGGTGATTGTACTTCTATTTACAACAAGGACTTCGCAAAAATTAGATGCCCTGGCACAAGTGTATGACCAAATGTAACCCAGAACCCAGAATCTGAGATCATCAACCACATGACTTGCACACAAACAAGGCTCTCATCACCTGACATGTTTCGGGATTCTAAAGCACGCTTATATCTCCAAGTCTTCAGCTCCAGCTGCCCGGCTAAGAAAGTGCCAGGTCAGCAGGAATTACCAGCATGTTGGTCTAATGTACACAGCACAGGACAGTTTGAGACTCAACAAACTATTCTAACTAGATGATCACACACCATTCTCCCCACTAATAAAGGCAAGTGTGACGTAAGGCCAATGTGAGTCAGTTTGCCACCTTCAAAGCCTACCATGTTCCAGTGTATCAGCTATAATAACTGTAGTTCGAATTTTCCTTAAATCCATCTTCATAAATTTAAGGAAAGGCTGGAAACGCAGCTCTGTGGGCAGGGCATTTGCCTAGAATCTGCCAGGTCCTAGGTTCAATACTCAGGACGGCAGACAGTAACATATAATTAAGAGAAAGGCATATATGTATGTATGTATGCATATATATATATATATATATATATATATATCAACAAATGAGGTCCAATTAGATCTGAGGATTTCTTCCACACTTTCCTGCGAAGTGCCCACGTCTTCAGGAAACCAGTTACTTCCTTAAGAAGCTAGATCTATATATATCGTGTTAGCCAGAACCCCTTACCCAGGTCAAGTCTACCCTGAACAGCTGCTGCTGCCCGCCTGCGCTCAAATTCAGCAAACACGCACACCTGCTCTCAAACACTAGCAGTACAGGTAGGCTCCAACACCCCGAGGCACAACCCAGCGGGCAAGTCTCAGGCCCAAAAGCGAGGCATTTCAGGAGCGCTACGGGGAAATACAGCAGTTTCCTTTTTCTCAATTTTTTTAAGTAGCACAATTTCGCTCGAAAGCAGCGTGAAATTCCAGGGAGTGGGCACATCGTGCAGAAGTCTTGCTGAGTAGCTATTTAAACAAGCTCTTTAATGTAAATAATGAGTCGTAACTAACGCCGAGGACCCCACAGCCGCAACGCAGGCCCGGTCCGCACTCGCGTCGGGGCGCTCCGCAGTGTGCGCCGTAGTCCCCGCGCCCCGAGGTGGACCCCGCCGCCATCTTCCCAGCCCGCGCCCCCGGGCCCCCATCCCGCGCGCACCCGCCCCGCACGCGCGTCCCCGCTGGGGACGGTTAGGAGCGCGCCCCCGAGCGGGCCCACCACGGTGGCCGCGGAGCCTTCCAGAAATTTCCGCGTCCTAAGCCTACATAGGAAACCCAGCGGGCGCGCCCCCGTTCCTCCGGCCGCCCGGGCCCCCTCCCCCGCAGCGCGCCTGCGCCCCCTCCCCGCCCTCTGCCCCGGGCGGCGGGTCGAGCGCGGGCTCGGGCGCCGCACCCCACAACCCGCACGCCCGGCCCCGGGGCGGCGGCAGCGGCAGCCGCGGCCGGCGTGATTGATAGGGACGGCGGCTGCGAGAGCGGCGGTGGCGGCGGCGGAGCGGTTGAGTGACAGCTTACCTGGGTGCCAATCTTCATCACACTGACAAGCGGCTGCAGCAATCGGGACCCGCAGTGCCGCGCCCGCGTCCAACCGTCACGCCGACGCCGGGCCACGCGACACAGCCTCGCTCAATGGGAGGAGGGCGACGCCAACGCGCGCCGCATCAATATTCACCGCGGGGGCGGGGCCTTCCGGGGATGGGCCACGCCTCCACCCGGCGCGCCGTCTGGCGTGGGGCGGGGCCTGTGTTGGGGCGGAGCCGGGCGGGCGGTGGCCGGCTCCCGTACCCCGCCTAACGCCCGCCGCTAGGCTCCGCCCAGCGGGCCGCGCCCTGGCACGAGCGGCAGGCCCCGCCTGAAAGGCGGAGTTTTCCCGCCTCTTAGTTGCTTGTAAAGCTGGACGGAACCATCTACCGCTCCGGTACAAGGGGAGTGGGCTCTACCATTGGAGGTCCCAGCTGCGCGGGTAGCCTAGCCGCCTTGTTTACGCTGGATCGCACTCCCTATAGATGTAGGTTCGCGGTGGCCGTTCTGACCTGTCTCCAGACCCTGAGTGGGTGTATGCCTGGGCAGCTCAATGGATGTACTGAGGTCTCTGCCTGGGACCTTAGGTCCTGCGCCACGACTTGCATCTACGCGGGGCTGCTGCGGCTGGCCCTGGCCTGCCGAACTTCGAGCGCACCTGCCAGCCATCTCGCCCCTGCCAGCCGTCTGATCCAGGTGAACTCCAAGTCCTGGAAAGGCAAGGACAGTCCACAGGCAGCCATCCGTCACAGCGTGCCCGCAGGTCCCACTGGTAGCCGCACGAGGGAGGCACTGGGCTGGCTGGCCTGGTGCAGACACACTGATTTATCTCCAGTGCTTACCAGGCACCATCAGCTGTGCTGGCCTAGGACAACCCCTGATGACCGGTGGTGCCTGAACTCAATTCAGGCCTGGGCTGCTCCAAGGACACTAGAAAGTCAAGGGCAGAGCGCCCGGTGGAGATGCCTAGGGCGTGTTGAGAAAGAAGGCTGTAGTGGGCATAGGTGGAGGAGGCCAGGGAGGACTTGAGTTAAAAAATTCACCGGGAAACAAAAAAGCTGAGTAATCGAAACTGCTACACAATTTGCAGGGCCTAGGACAAATGGAAATGTAGAGTTCTGTGTTCAAAATTATGAAGCATTTCAAAACGGGAGCAGGGGAAGGTGATAGCAATTTAAAGTCATCTAAGCAGTGTCCTGTGTGACTGATATAGGAAAAATATAACTCCAGACCTACTAGAGTCAAATATGATCTTAGAACATCGAGGAATGAAGTTATGAACCGAAGGTGGAAGTCAGAGTTATATTGGCCACCGGCTGAAGAATAGCTCCTGGAGTACCAGGAGGAGGTTCTGAATATATGGCCTCTGAGGCCCCTTTTCAGGGATAATTTATTCAGCAGAATACTGGGTACATAAGGGTCAAACTACAACAACAAATGGAATTACAAGTAATTAACTTAGCTATCATTGATCCAGTAGGGAAAAGAATCACATAGCAGGGCTGCATTGCAAGAACAAAGGCATTTTGGGGATGAGGGCATTGCATGGGTCCTAGTGTTTTTTCTGGTCACCCATCTGTGATACCCATCTGGATCCCCAGGACGAAGTAATACTAATTATAATCTCAAACAGCTGTTTAGAGATAGGTCAAGGCCTTGCTATTGTTTTTCTCTTGAGACTTGATGCTCTTCAGATTTGCCTGCAGCTGCAATTCTGATGTCTGTATTTTTTTGTGCTGACTTCCCTGAAGGCCCAATCCCTTTCTTTCCTTCTTTTTTTTTTTTTTGTATCAGGGATCTAACTTAGCACCTTGAACTTTGCAGGCAGGTGCCTCTGCCACTGAGCTATCTCCCCCATCCCATCCTTTTCTGGCTATACAGTATATTTCTATCTAACTTAGCTGTCTCTAATATGACCATCCTGATCCCTGACCTTATGGACCTCACCCAATCCTGGATACTACCTTAATCTTTTGCTTGGGGCTCAGTCTGCCTGTGAAATGGCAGAGGTGTGGCCAGAAGATCCAGGTGTGTGGTCACCCAGAACCTGATACAAACTATTGCTCTGAGGGGACAATGGAGGCCACCACTGCCCATCTACCATGTGGCCCAGTGTCTTAAGTACTATTTTGTCATTGCTGGGACAAATAACCAACACACAAGCTTAGGGGAGGAAAGGTTTATTTAGCTCACAGTTATTGGAGGTTTCAAGATGCTGCCTCTGCTTTATAGGGTCTGGAGGAGGGGCTGGGGCACTGCCATGTCCAGGATGATTCTCTCCATACCTGTGAGAGACCACCACCTGTGGGGTAGGGGGCCAACCTCTGACAGCACTAGCTGTCAGTTTAATGGTTTGTGCCTCTCTTGGCCATGCCCCTTCAAGCCCTACCCACCCACCCCCAGCTGTGCACTTGACAGCCCCATGATTTACATGAGGCTTTGGGGGGACAACTAGATACAAACCAGAACATCTGACCCTAGACCCCCAAAGTCTCATGTACATCCCTTTCTGCAGAAGGCATTTTAGTCCATCTCTAAGAGTTGCCAAAATCCCAACAGTTTCAGCATTGCTGAAAAGTTCAAGTCCCAAGATTCCTTCAAGATCCAAGGCAAACTCTAAACTGTGAGCACCTATACAAATGAAAAATTACATACATTGAACATTCAAAGACACAAGTAAACATTGCCATTCCAAAAGGTATACACAGGAGAATACAAACCACTGGGGCCAAAACAAGTCCAAAATCCAGCAGGGCAAACATTAAGTCCTATAGTTCCATGTGGAACATTTGAAGCAATCTGTCGCAGATTGTGAGCTCTATGTGGCTCCACCTTTAGGGCACTCTTGGTGATAGCTCTCATAGCTTCTCTCTTAGGCCGGCTATGCTCCCTCTTAGCTTCTCTCTTAGGCTGGCTATGCTGCCTCTGCAGTTTTCCTTAGATGATCCATGTTCCTGGCTTTTCCAAACTTCTGGGGTTTCCTCGGAGTAGGCTTCTCACTCACAGCTTCACACATTGCCCTCCCCAGGGCACACTGCCTGGCCTCCCAGGCCTTCTTCTGAAATCGAGGTGGAAGCCTTCTTAACCTCAGAACTCCTGCATTCCGCATGCACTTAAAACCAGTGCCACATGGATGATGCCGAGGTCTGCTTCCAGCTGGAGCAGTAGCCAGTCTTCCTTCTCTCTTAGCCGTAGGGGTCAAGTACCTATATTTCTGGACAAATTCTCTGTGCTGGCACCATTGTGTAGTCTTCTGTGGCTGCTGCCTCCATTCTGGAGCCTGGTGTGACTGCTGCCTCCATTCTGGAACATGGAGCTCCACAGCTTTGTTCTCAAAGCAAAGTCCTTTACCTTGTGATTCTGAGGCCGCAAAGGGTGAGAACCTGCCACCTCCTGTGACACCCTCAGGACATCTTTTCTATTCTCATTCCTCCTGGACAATGCAGATCTCAGCTCCATCTTTGCAGTCCACAGCCCCTCTGGTGCTTTCTTTCTGGCCAAACTCACATTTTAAATCATTCTTCTGGGCTCTTTGCTCTTCATTCTCAACATAGACTTGACTAAGAGCCCCCAGCAATAACCATGCCACTGCCTCAACATTTGGCTACTTTGATATTTCCTTTGGAAGATTAGTTAGTCCTCCATGTTTAATCTCAGTCTCAGGCAAAGTCTCTGGACACAGGCAAAATTCAGACAGACTTTGGGCCAAGCCAAAACACTAATGATCTGTAGTCTAACAGCCAATGCAGTCCTTTCCAGCAGAAACCTCCCCAGCCTGGTCTTCACATGCTGGGTTTCTGTCAATCTTCTGGTCTGAGCTCTGACTAGAACCTCCCCTACAGAAGTGCCAAAACTGTACCAGTGCTTTGCTCATTGGTGACATCTCCAAACTTTTCCTATTTCTTCCCATAAGCTATTCCCAAAAGCTTATAATCCACATGGTTAGGTATAGCCACAGCAATGACCCCACTCATCTGTTACCAATGTCCATCAGCCTGAGCCTATTTGTTGCTTTGCTCTTCCTTCTTGGCACTGTCTATCTCAGGAAATAGAGAATTCCCCATCTGTAATCACTTATAATTAGGAGGTCCACCCTCAGACACATACTTCAAACTTGGGGTTGGACTTTGGAGGGGGCAAAGTTTCACCATCATACACCACCATCATCAACACTGAAGATTAAAATCTTCTTTCTATAGAGGAACATGGTGGTGCACAACTGTAATGCCAGCACTCAGGAGGCTGAGGTAGGAGGATTGCCATCTCAAGTTTGGGGCCAGCCTGAACAACATAGTGAGGTCAAGACCAGCCTAAGACTTTGATGATAGTAGTGGCTTTCTGAAGTACATTTTAATTCAAATAACCCGCCGTTCTGTCTACTCCCAATATGTTTTCTAAAGATCTATTATTTTCTCAAGGATCATGTTTAGTTGTATGAAATAAAAAGCCACATATAAAGTAATTTTTTTAAGTTTTTATTTTTTTGTCTTTTTACGTCAGGGTTTCACTATGCAATTCAGGTTGGCCTTGAACTCACTGTATAACTCAGGCTGGCCTGAAACACAAAAGTAATCCTACCTTAGCCTCCAAGTGCTGAAATTATAGGCATGCACCATCATGCCTAGCCTACAGTAATTCTTAATACAGAAACAGAAGCAGAATTCCTTCTGTTTGCCAGTTGCATAGGGTACAGCTTGCAGAGTTAAAGAAATGACCTTGGGACTTAAATTCATAACATATATTTCTCATAAAGTATGAAAATTTGTCATCATTTAGACCTAAACAGCCTTCTTATTGCTCTCTTTAAACTGTAGTTTGCCTTTTCTAATTTTGCCTTGTGCATCCGCCTTATTTTATTTTATTTGGTATTGGGAATGGAACTCAGGAACTTGCACTTACCAGAAAGATAATGCTCCTCATTTTAGAAAGGGGCATTTTCTTTTCTTTTAGGACAGTTTTAGTATACAGTTTAGGCTGGCCTTGACCTCACTATGTTGTTCAGGCTGGCCCCAAACTTGAGATGGCAATCCTCCTACCTCAGCTTCCTGAGTGCTGGCATTACAGTTGCGCACCACCATGTTCCTCTAGAGAAAGGGGCATTTTAATCTGCAGAGTGTTGATGATGGTGGTGTATAAAAGCCCATAAGTATGACAGAGAAGGGGAGAGACCACATGACCTCAAGCCCTCAGAGTAGATGATGCACCTTGTCAGGGGTAGAGGCTCGGTAGCTGCAGGAAAAGTAGAGAGAAGTGATTCATGAAAAGCCATAGGAAGAGAACTCTGGCAAAGCACTAGCCAGGGAGTTGGCATACTCAGTGCAGACCCATACTGGGCTCAGATCAGCAGGGACCCAACAGAAACATAAGGTGTGGACCCTGCATGGCACAGCTTCCAGTTTATTGTATAAAGTTACCAGCAGCCAGATGAATTCCCTGTCTCACAGTGAGGGAATCTGGGGAGAGGCTGGAACAATAGAAATGGGAGAGTTGGAATGTCCTTATGGGATGCTAAGATCTTGAAAGATGCGGGTGAAACAGTGAGCCAGAAAACACTTTTGCCCTAATCAGGGCAGGTCTCTCTGCCTATGAAGGCGATTGGGTTGGCTGATACGCAAATGGCTCCAGTTTACAAAGGTTAGCAAAAGATTGGAAGTAACTGGCAGTATGTGGAAACAGAGTGTGTCACACTTCTGAAATGATCTGTGAGGATCTAAGTGATCTTACCCTGCCCTTGAGCCTCTGCTGCACTTGCCTTGATCATATACCACTTGATGCAGCCTCAGGGCCTTTATGTTGGCTGTGCTCTTTGCCTAATGCATTCTTCTCAAAGATATCTGTGTGGCTTTATCCCTCCAGAAGCCTCTGCTGGAAATCACTTTCTCCGGAGATGCTTATAACAGCCCCCGCCTTACCTGGTCTTTCTGCCTGGTATTCCAGTGCATCTTCCCTGTTTGCACCTATTTAATTACAGTATCTGCTAAGGCCTTTATATGTCTCTCCAATGTGATGCTACTGAAGGACCCTGCCTTGGGAGGAATTTGGTTTAGAGGCAGGGTGCAAGATGGGCCTGGTGGTGTTGTGTGGAGAGGAAAGGACCGAAGCTCTCTTCCTGCCATGTGAGAACACAAGGCCAGTGTCTGTGATTCAGGAGGAGGGGTCTCACCCTGATGTCAGATTTCCAGCCTCAAGAACCATGGAGAATAAATAGCTGTTCCTTACAAGACCCCAGACAAGGATGCTGATCCTGGGGTGTTGCCGCAGTGAGACACATCCGAGAGGGTGGGCAGGAGAATTGGAGGCCAGCCAGAGAGGACTGGCCCTCAGCCTGGGCCATATCATCCATCTTCTGGAGGCTGTGGTGCCTAGCTGAGAGGCCAGAGAACAGACAAGCTGTGTCCTCAGTCTTCAGCTATGTTTTTAAATTTTGTTTTGGGTTAGGGTTTTTTTGTATTTCAGGGAAGGGTGTTCAGGGTTTCACTACTAGATCAGACTCATAGTGATCCACCTGTTTACAGCCTCCCAAGACCTGGGATTACAGCTGCACACCTGCTTGCACGCTTCAGTTGTGTTTTTAGATGTTATTTTTTTTCTGAGACAAGCGCTCTCTCTCTCTCTCTCTCTCTCTCTCTCTCTCTTTCTCTTTCCCCCCTCAGTCTTCCTGCTTCTGTCTCCCCAGTAATGGGGTCACAGGTGTGCACTACTATTCCTGGCTGGATGAGGTGAACATTTTAACCTGAGTGGTTCCTCACTCAGGATATATACCAAAATTTTCTAGTGAAAATATGTACTTAATGTAGTATACTGAAAGCAATCTTTATGTTTATCCAGTTGGTACAACGAACAACAAGGTGTATACATGTATGTCAAAGTGTAAATAGTCTGGCAAGATGGCTCAGTAGTCTAAAGCACCTGCTTGGGCAAACTTAAGCAACTGCAAGGACCACAGTTTGATCCCTGGCACCACATGCTGTGCCAGCCCCAGCCCCAGAGCAGGCTGAGCTGGCAATAAATAAATAAATAAATAAATAAATAAATAAATAAATAAATAAATAAAGTTAAGAAAAAAGTGTGAATAGGTGAATTTTACCCACATAATGCACTATGTTACATTTTTACTTTTTTTTTTTTTTTTCCATTTATGTATTTGGTACAGGGTCTCACTAAGCACATGAGACTCATAGTGATCCTACTGTTTTCAGCCTTCCCAGAACTGGGATTAAAGGCATGCGCCACGGCACCCGGACTTGGTCACAGGCTTAGCACACCCTAGGGGTGGGGCCAGCAAAGCATGCGGAACAGGGAATGAAGCCTGGTCCCTGTGCTTGCCAAAGCAGGTGCTTCGTCCACTGAGATATCTCACTGGCCCCACCATGTTACATTTTTGTGTAGTACAATTTTTTTACTTTATTTTGTATTATTTATTTATTTATTGCAGAACCAGGGATAAAACTCAGGACCTTGCACTTGCCAGGCAGGCACTTCTGCCCCTGAGTTATCTCCCCAGCCCATGTATTACAATTTTTAATACATGTGTTATTTCGATTTTTCCTTGTAGAATTAGCCCAATTCAGTACTATGTTGCATGAAAATCTGCATGTGTGACTTTGGGAGGAGGTTGGAAGTGAGTCCTCAGGTGACACAGCTGCTGTTGCTGACTTGGATCATGTGAGTCAAAGAAGTTAGCAGGACTGGCAGAGAAGGACAGAAAGTGGATCCTGATTCAGATGAGGAGGAAAATAGCAGTGTAAATAAAGATTTGCAAGTCAAAATGCTGCAAAACGGTCAGATATACCTGAATGATCCAATTTGGAACTAGGATGGAAGATGTTAGTTCTTGCCAGGGGTGAAACCTACTGGATAGAATGTCAACACTGTGATCCAATATTGGAAATTCTTTGTAACAGATAGTATGGTAAGAGATGTTTTAAAATACAGTAACATGGCTGGGGAGATAGCTGTGGAGTACAAGTGCCTGCCTGGCAAGTGCAAGGTCCTGAGTTCAATTCCCAGTTCCACAAAAAAAA